>JAUZNC010043835.1:0-16913 GCA_034780395.1 Vannuccia rotundouncinata | reverse complement strand
GGAGGGGGGAGGGGGGGAGGGGGGGTGGTGGTTGAAAGATCCCTCTTTCCTACTACTACTACATATCCTTGTAATATCCGTTGACACATTTTCTTTAATAGTAAATCTTTATGCAAATAATATCATGTTTAGTACAATGGAATGTGCTTTGTTGGGTTCAAAATCTGTACTCACCTCATCGTATTATTTGTCTAATAATAATTTTCACTTTATTATGCTGTGTTCAATGTTCACTATAATAAATATTTACATTGCTTCTTACTCCTTGTTCATTATTTCAATTACACTTTCAGAATGCAAGTTCGCAATCACAACCTCAATGCAAGCTCAAAATAACTAAGCAATACCACTCATGATTCGATAGAGTTTTCAATGCTCTATTCAGAAACTTAATCGTTAAGTTATATTCGAATATTAATTTAGTTATTGTCTGAAAGTCATTTTGCCTTTGTAAATAGCCGCTTGTAAACAACGATTGTATAAAATCAAATCCACTCAAGTCTTTTTGATATGCGAAATGGGATGACACCTTTAGGGGACCATTAACTCCACTTATACAATTTGATAATATATATGTGTAAATGTTTTTTTTATGATTGTATATAATAATATAATTGTCATGATTCTATGTTAATTATAATTAAATAGCAGCTTAAATTTGAAATATGTATTGAAAGTTAATTTTTTGCTCAAAAACATTTTTTATCAGTAAAAAACATAATAATGTACTTTATTTTGACGCCAGTAATCGTATATTCCAATGTTTAGCAATACTTATTTAGTTAAACCGAAACTCAATAGACACATTTTCTATACTACTTATTTGGATATAATTATTTAGAACGTGTAAATAAACTATTTAAAAATACCAATTAATATATATTAGAGGAAATAATAAGATATAATTTATACATGGAGATAAAAACCCAAATAAGCATATGAAAATAAAATTATAGATTAAAATTATTTAAAATTCATTCATTTCAGTCGATAACACACAAAAAAGTTAACTATAGGAATAAAATAAAGTTCAGCATAAACTTCATGAAATACATTAAAAATGCATTTTGTACCTATTTTCAATTTGTTTATTTAGATTTTGCAGTTGAACTATGCACAAATTCCAGTCTAAAAACCAGTCCAAATTCCAATCCAAAAACCAGTCTATTAAAGCACACAAATAAGTTTTAAATGATACTGGCTTGAAAATCTATGTTTGTGTGTTTGTACGTTTGTGTGCTCAAAATGTTCGTCCCTGTATGGGGAATCGTCTGGTGGACGAAGGACGTTATTAATGAGGAATATAAATAGGTCTCTTAAAGCCGAAATTTATCAAAATGCTGATTGATATTGATAAAATTCAATTTTTAACTATTTTCATATATAATTGAAACCCGCTTTGCTCTCATTTTCAATAAATTTGCTGGTCTAGATAAATACTTGGAAGGTAAATGCTCCGACTAAATATTCACCTCATTATATTTCCATCAATAATATTTGGAGCGTTACAGCGTTACGAACATAATGTCATGTATCACCCCCCCCCCCCTCCATAAAATATAAACAATTTTGAATTATTTTGCATAGAGTTAAAATGTTGTGTATCCTCCCCCGCTCTCCATCCCTGTAGCGCTCCATAACGCTTGATAAATCACCTAGAATATTACTTGAAAAGCTTCTTTGACACATATGCAAAAACATTGTTACATAAGTGTCAATATTATTCAGAATTATGTGTAAATTGTCATTTTTATTTATAAATGTTGCAGTCGACACAAATATTGCTTTAAATGGTGTGTCAACCTACACGATTCTTATTTCATAACACAGATTTTTGACAAATTGTGTCAACTGACACACTATTTTTTCTCAGTCAATTATTTCGGCGTTCTCTGCTACTGGAATATAGCGTTCTCTGCTACTGGAATATCGGTGCTCTCTGCTACTGGAATATCGTGTTCTCTGCTACTGGAATATCGGTGCTCTCTGCTACTGGAATATCGCGTTCTCTGCTACTGGAATATCGTCGTTCTCTGCTACTGGAATATCGCGTTCTCTGCTACTGGAATATCGTCGTTCTCTGCTACTGGAATATCGTCGTTCTCTGCTACTGGAATATCGCGTTCTCTGATACTGAAATATCGGGGTTCTCTAGAGCATAGCATATCAAACTTTAACGACGCAGTGATGTAAAATCGGGGGGAAATGAATATCGAATTTCTTCAATGTTATGATAAATAAATGTGGATTAATATATTTAAATAAAGGGCCAAACAACATTGTGTTTCTTATTACAATGGATTCCACATCCGTAAAAACAGAATATAAATTATAGGTATTTAATTATTTTCTATAGATTGCCTTTGTTAAGTTTTATTAAATATAGGAATTATATGGTAATATCATTGAAAATAACCAAATTATCGTTAAAATTGTTAATTTAAATATAATATCATTTGACAGATTGTAATTGATATGTGCGGGATTTACATTATTAATTAATATAATACTATATAAAGTAAAAAATGATGAATATGAATAAATTAAAGGCAACCAAATATCGGGACTAGATGACGAAGAGATAAGTTTTTTGGCACTGCTAACAGAAAAAGTAAAAAATAATATTAATCAATTTACAGGCCTAACTGACCAACGATACTCTGCTTTAGTGATATTAATCTGATCGATGAAGAAACTTTAAAATATCAATACATACCGCTTAAAATACATAAATATACCGCCTAAACTACTTAAATATAAAACGGATAATTATTTAAATAATAAATTGCATATATACGAAGTACAATATATCAACTAGAGTGGTTTTGCTGTTGTTTTGTTAATTACACCAAAAATAATTCAATAATTCCACAAAAAAACAATTTTGTCAAAAATTGGACTTAAGTGGTTTTGCCTTTGGACGACAGATTCCGCAATTTCTTATTGATATAACAAAGACAATTCATTGCCACGATCGATAATGCGATTCAGGCGCAACCAAAGAACAACTTGGCTATTTTATATTTCAGTTGAAACTGCTACATTTATATAGTCCTTCAAAACAATTCCTGTAGGAATTCACGGGTGGTAATAACCTAATTACTAACCTCCCAATAATAATATTTGAATAATAGACTGGTATGAATAGAATAATAAGTTGGATATATTCTTTTGTCTATGGATATAGAATAGATCAATTTAGATCTCCTAATGTATACAATACTGTCGACCTCTTATACGTAATTTGCACAGCAAATTAGAGAATTAGTTTGGAGTCCGTCATGGCAAATAAAACTTTGTATGTTCCAGCCATAGATATTAATCATATTGTGAAATATGTAAAATAAGGAAAATCGTATCATAATTGACGGTATTTGAATTGTTTGTAAAACTAAGTCCTATAACAATTGATATCGTAATTATAACTTCACTAAATTGGCAAACTACTACGTTGTATAAAACTGGCAAATCAATAAATGCATATTATTACGATATGAATGCCACTAACTTGCATTGAGGGTTTGAAAGAGGTATCTGTTATTCCTGTGTAATGTCTATGGTATTCACAATTAGTTTAATCAATATAAATCTCAATAATATTATACCGATTTGTAATTTAATGTTCTATAATTTAGAATTGTGGAATTCATGTTGATTGTTACCTGGATTATCTGATATTAGTTCCTTTTTCGGATTATTTTAGTAAATGATAGCCAACTTAAACTTTTTTGTATACCTATTTATTAAAAGTTTAATGAAATTTAATCCTGTAATTTAATACTACTTATAATAAATGTCATTTCACAAGAGCAACAAATAATTTTTTTTTAATATGTATCTAGCTATTGACAATTAATTTCAAAGTCCTTACATGCAGAACGTCTTTAGGTAAGTAATAGTGGCGTAAATTTAAAGATTAAATTAAATAAGATTATGATTAAAATAAAATTGTGATTTATATAAATAAATAATATCAAAATTCAATGTTTGATTGGATATAAATAAAGTTAAATATGTATAGATCATATTAAATTAACTGTTGAAGTTTTATTAATAGTTAGGAGTTTGAACTTAAATAATAAAATATTTTATATCGTTGCTATAATAATGAAGGATTAAGATAAAATAGCAATAGTCTGAGAGAAAAAAACTATTTTACCTTACCCCGCGGATAAAATAGAAATAGAGACGTTTTTATTCTTGTGAGGATTTAAAGTTAATTAAATAAGTTCATATCGATGTCAAAATTCAGCCTTTTAATGACTAATTGGATTTATTTATATATTTACTTATTGGCGAATTAGAAAGAGAATTATTAATTTTGTATAAGATAATATTTTGAACGAAATGAATTTTAAAAAATAAGGCACGACATTGAAGCGAAGTTCAGAATATACTATGAGACATAAAACACGAAATCTATGGGAAACGTCAATACAATTAGAATAAATAAGCAAAATTTGAAAAAGTCTATGGTGAAACAATATTCTATATTTGAAGACATTATTAATTACAATCGTGTATTGACCATAGACATTATATATCTATACTTTAAACTAGATCTGCAATCTAAAATAATTGCATTTTAAATTCCTAGCCATCGTGTTAGGCAAAAAACTTCAATTTGATTAGCTGATTTGAACTTATAAGCATATTACTTCAATTTAAAGTTTTTTACCGTTTTTTGCCTAAGCATTTAATTTTAGATTGCAGATCTAGTTGTAGTTATATAGTGTAATGTCTATGGTATTGACTAACAATCATGCATTATCTAAAAATATCATAACATTATACACGTTTCATTTATATTTATATATTTCATTTATATATTCATTTATATACCAATTCATTTGTTATTAAATTGTGTCCCAAAAAATTAATGTTTTAATTTGTTTTAATCTGTTTGCTATTTATTGATTTGCCCGTTTTCATATTGGACATACAATTAAGAATCAAGCGTATAGCCAGAAAAATCACCCACCCAACTTTTATCAATATTTGAAATTATTCAACACAATTTGAGATGCGTATATTGTGTAGACGACAATTTTAGAATATTTCGATATAGACCTTATGTAATAAAATATGGAAGGTTATAAACTTTAAATAAGACTCACACTTCTCCATATTGTAAACAGCAGCAAGCCATTGTATGTTGTAAAGTGAATCGTAATTACATGAATATTAGAGGTATCTTATAATTATATTTCTGTGAGAATTCTAACTATGAATATCCAATCAGAAAAGATGAATGAGAACCAAACTTTGACCAAATTAGAGTATGCTATAAGGTATACACACCCTATTGTGAGATTAAATCATTGCATTCCATCAACAGAAAAAATGTATATTCTTTGTGAAAGAGACACAAATTTATAGTTCAAATGAATTTACCAAACGATACATAGCTAAGCTTGTTGGTAGCCTATATATAGAGGGTGTTACACAACATTATTAGTGCTATATATATTTGTGGACCGACTTTAATTGATCTGATCTAACGAGATATTTCAAAGATATTAATCAATATACTATTTAAGTACTCAAAAATTCCATTTTGTCTCACTGTATTCCAACAGTATATATGATACTCAAAAATTATCCCCCGTTTCTACTAATATTGTTCGTTACTTAGCAACTCATCTATTTGCAAACATATGGACATCATAATATTAATGAATTAATATGAAGACTTTGAAACAAAAACCTTGTACTCTTAGTATTTATTATATGTTGGATTAAAAGGTATCAAATGAAATATTGACTGATGTGGATGAATGTTACATTTTACAACGATTTCTTAAACATTTGGTTATAAGAAGAAAATAATGACAATTAAGTACTAATAATTAATGATTATTTAATGATCTTAATTTTTACCTTCTTCACATATTCAGTAATGCATTATAATTTATATGGTTGCAATCTAACTGTATATATAGAGTGACTTTTGGAAAGCCCATTTTCAGACAATTCAGACCTTTTTTAAAATTCCTTTTTAGTCAATTTTTTGTTTAGTATAAAAGTTTAGTAAAGTTTAGTAAAAGTTTGGTATGAAAGGGTGTTTCAAGAATTAATTTTGTTATTAGATTATATTTGTAAAATCCTGAGAGAAATAATTGAGTAATTAACGCTATAGAAAATGTTAATGGAAATATGTACGCTATAAATTATGTGGAGATGTTTACATTAACATTTATGACATTTATTTTTACCTTTAGGTAGATTTTTTCTATTCATATAGATGTCATAATGGACTGGGACCTTATAGTGCATAAATTGAACCATTATCGATTTAAACTGCATAAAACAGTGGCAATGTGGAAAAGAATGGGCGTATAGATTTAATATATCAAAATAATATAAAATTGCCCAATTCCCGCTTTAAAACGAAACTATTTAACCATCGTTATATAATTGCCGTAATCTGCAGCTGTGGACAATTTTACAATATGCAGTTTGTCAATCTTGATAAATAATATTTTAATAAGTATATTTAGGTCAATGGTTGAAACAATTTGTCGAAAAATATTTTACATCGATAATATGTTATGGTTCAATGATAATACGCTCTAAAATGCAGTTTTACGAGGGTAAATTAAAGTCCTGTAGACTATTATTACAATCGTATTTTTGAAGAAATGTTCCAATATTTATTATAAGGGAACACCCATAAAGTACGTACGCAGTCATTATACCAATTTTGACCCCCCCCCCTCTAGGAGAATGCGCATATGCAGTTGAAATTCAATACATTGAATAATATTTCTATTACAATATTTATTAAGTTTGAAATAAAAACAGGATTAATTAACTATTTGAACAATAACATAACCCGGTTGGTTATTTGGAAGAAATTGCAGCTCTCTTGATTAAATTATCCGAATTGGATTAATTTAATCGAGAATCTGTATTTAACCTAACATTACCGAGTCGATTTCGTGTTTTCGGTTATGTCAGCCTGGTTGTTTAACATAACCGAAAAAATTGACTTTAGCCGGTTACCCTAAACAGTCGAGAGCTTCCGTTATGTTTAATATAACTGAACCGGTCTATATTTTGGTTATCTGAACCATTTGAACTCGGGTTGCAAGACTGCCTTGCCATGACAATTACATTAAATTTAGTCGATTTATAAATCAACTGACCCTGTGCTGAACAAGATCAAATGTTCGACCATTATGTTCTGTCGCATGGGAAGGTAAATTTCAACAGATCACATGAAAACTATTTTATAAGGATTGTGCCCTTTTTATTTCGCATCTATTCGTTAGACTGTACAAATATTTTATTATTGTTGGAATTATTTCTAGTAATTCTGAATTTATCTGTTTTGATTTCATGAGTTTATTTTTGAACTTTTACTGGGTATTCACCTACATAATACTCTTGAATTTTATAGCTTTTTGGTATTTTAGTTATTATTTTGTAGTATATAGTTTCATTCTATAAGTTTATTATACTAATATGCTACTCAAGTTTGCTTCTTCATGTGTATTATAGTTCTGGTATTTCTCTGTCGTATTCTGTTAAATTTTTGGTAAGGTTTTGTGAAAGTTCTTCAAATGATCAAGTGCCCTAAATCTCTTTGAATATTTTTGTGCATTTGGAAAAAATGTCAGCCTGAAATAATCTGTATAGACTTTTTTATCGTTAGACGATCTAATACATTTTTTGGTAGACTGAACAAGCTAGGTATTGTTAGAGGTTTACTGGGCTATAGAAATTTGTTAGGATGTAGATATAGTGAATATAAAGGTCAGGCGACCTTGGTGGCCACTCAATCGTCCCCTTCTACCTATCCATGTTTCAAAGAAATCACCCCATTGCACATTGTGTTCCAAAAAGATGCACAGCTAGCATTAACAGTCAAGGAAAACACTTGAAAATCAGTTTGTAATCTGTTTGTAATCTGTTTAAGACATTGTTGCTTATGATTATATTTATTAATAATAATTGATTATTATGTACATTAGTTTGGGTAAAGGGACTTATGCGCACCCCTGTATATCTGGAGAAACAAACCTGAGAAAGATATTATTACTATTAGAGTAATCTCATAGAATTTAAAATCACTTAAATATAATACCTATAAATTACCAAATACAGGAATCTGCATAAATAAATATTCAATAAAATAAACAATAAATACTCAAGAATAAACTCACGAAATAATAAACTCTATTAATAAATGGAATAAAAACATAAATTACATAACAAGTTGAAATGAAACATTGTAAAAATCTTTGATAAAATAACTTTAATTCCTTTATATGACGGAATTGTCATGGCAAGACAGTTTGCGCCACCACGAGTTGAAATGGTTCAACCACCTCGATTAAAGGAAAACATGAATGACCTAGTGCTGTCTGTCAGTTATGAAGGAACAGAATATGAATAATGAACAGTTAACAGAATGAATTCAGAATTATTAGATACCAAATATTGTGGAATTTATAGCTTATTTACTAGTTACTAGGTATTAGCAAAAAAGGCACATTATTTTTTATAAGAGCGTACGTACACTTTTCGAACTCTACCCCCCCCCCTTGTTCACATCTGTACGCTTTTAATTTATCCCCCTCCCCTTTGTCTGCGTACTCTGGTGTGCCAAATAAGCCGAGGGGTTGTAATAATCAAGGGGTCGATTAATTTTTAAAAAAATCAATAATCGAGGAGGTTGCCTATATATATAATAAATAAGCAGGGTCAGGGGTGAGGGGGGTTGCCAATTATATTAAATCAATAATCAGGGGGTCCAAATAAACGGGGGGTTGTCTATTTTTGATACTAAAACAATAAACAGGGGTTATGTATATTTGGCACACCAGAGTACGTACTTTAAGGATGTTCCCTAGAATTAAAAATGTAATATATTACGGCGAGGTGTGTTAGTAAGGCACATATAATTAATTCAGCTTTAATTATTTGTCCTTTTGCTCCATATAATTACTCCAGGTTTCTATAATCCAGACTGAGCCCGCCTTGGGACACCCGAGTTATCCTTTGACATTATAGGTACGGCCCCAAGGTGAAATGCAATATGTCAGACGCCTGTCGACTGGACCAAACTATTAAATACTTTCGTAGTTCTAACCCGTAGATGTTATCCGATTACTCCGCTTTTTGTAATCGGATTATGTAAAATCCATATTTCGTTTTGTGAAAAGTGAACTACAACTTGTGTATACAATAAATCACAATAAATCTAAATTTAAACGGTTAGTGTCATAGAGTACATAACTCTATGGTTACTATATTATATAAATACATATTTGAACTGCGTTCTGTGAATATAGAATTACGTTCTTTCAATAAATAAATATACATACCTACCAAATATTGGGTTACGTAACATTCAATCTCGCATTATACCTAGTAAGTATATTTACCCATATTAAGAGCTTTCTTTTCTGAATCATTTACTATATATGACACTTATTATTTGTAAGAAGGAGGTCGGGTAATGTAGAGGATTTATTAGATATTTAATCTCAAGTGACTTGGAAGAATCAGATCATTATTATATCAAACGAATTTAAAAGTCAACAGTTTCATAATAAAATGTTTGTTAAAACATTTACTTAACCTAGTTTTTATTGTAATATCAGTTCACTCGGCCAACACCCCATCGAAAGATGCGTGAAATCTTTGACGGTATAGAAACAGTTTTCAAAGAAAAGTATATTCCTAGACATTGTTTGAGACGAACAGAGGCAACTCTGGTTTTTTCGACGAATAGCATATACAATAATTACCTAAGGGCTGTTAAACGCGTATAATGTACGACCCTATACATCATTATATAGCTTAACGGCCGAAAATTACAAGTTTTTGCAAAGATGAAGAACATTTTTCTAGAATTAAATAAACTTATAGTTGAATGCAATACATATATATATAGTGCATTCTAATTTCTATTCTAATGTAAAATTGGATATTTCATTGGTTCTAAATTTTATTTTATGAAAAAAATTAAATTGTAAATATTATTTACGTAAGTAAAGAAATTTAACGTAACCTCATGAATTTTATTGATAAATAAACTCAGTGGCTCTTACATGGACACGTATGGTTCAGATTGTAGCTTGCAAATTTTCTTTCGTTTGCCCGAACTTAAAAATTATAGAAATATTCTGAAATAATTTAGAAATATTTAGAAGCATTTAAATAATATTTTCATTTATTTTCTAAAAAAGAACGGAAAATTGTGCTAAGTGATACTAAAATAATAATGGAAATATTAATTTAAATATATAAATAATGTTCTACTTTTAATCACAACAGTAGTATAATATATTATAATATATTATTATAATCAAGTGTATTCTTAATCTATGAATATCTAGCCAAAACAAAAAAAATTATTATGACTAAATAATTACTAAAATAGAATTTAAAATGCATTAACAAACAAAAAAACTGCTTGTTGCAAATATTACAAATTTATTAAAAATATATTATAGATTAAGATGGAATCTGATGAACCTGTAGTAGATGAATAATTCTTACTATTGTTTTATTTTATATATTCTGATTATTTACCTAAACATGTGCAATATCTTTCTAAGAATTCCATTGAAATGACAAAAATATTAAGAAACTTAAAGCAGCAGAAGAAATGTATTAATTACACACATTACACAATTTAATCAACTATTCAAACATAATTGATTAATTAATATAAGGGAATTGTGGTGTGGTGTTTGCACGTCTACCTATATAAAAGGTATATTATAAGGCCGTTCACATACTAAATATTAACTCATTATTGCCATTTTTACACTACCCGCCGCCCTTATATTGCGTGAATTAACACAAGTTCAAACATTGCCTTAACACAATACAAATATGCTTAGATTCGTGGAGTGAATTAAATGAGAGGTCTCAACTAAACCAGATTTTCAATAAAAATGTAATCAATCAAGGATGATGTAATTGTGAAGGTAAAGTGGCCCTTTAAGAGTTTACGTACGCATTGATGCGTTGAAAAACTGACAGCCATAAAATAAATCACTTAAGACTAAGTTAGTTGAAGCTTGTTAGGCAGTGAAACAACTCATACTTTAGACAGTGAAACAACTGCATCTCACTTTACTATTATATTAATATAGCAATATGGAAATCTTACGATGCAAAGGATATTCATTGTTGAGTTTGATGGTGTGATGATTATTATTGTGAATTCGTAACAGAACATTATAGGAGGATAATATTTTGCTATTTGAAATTACCTAAATGAACCGAATATAGCTCAACTATACAATAAATAAAAAATAAAATTACATATAAAATGTGAATATCAAATAGTTAAAATCGTTTAAATTAACCTTTAATACCTATATTTAAAATCATAGGTACACTTGGGTTAATATAATATGATAGTCCGAGATCCCAGATGGTTTTAATCAAAAGGTTTGATGCTTTTATCAAGTAATATGATCCACAGGATGATCAAATAAGTAAGTCTGAAGTTGTATTTTGATTATATTTTGATGAGCATTATTTTTGTTTTTACATATTTGGAGAAATTTTTATGGTTTTCAACCAATTTTCATGAAAATGAACATTTTAAAGAAAATAAAGATGTTTTTCACACTTTTGAATAAATTGATGCACATCCTTTGTTCATCTAAATGTTTTCAGCCTATTTCAAACAAAATTAGATTTCTGGAAAATGATTACCATGATCTTTCAATGTAATTTTACTTGTAATATTAATAAAATGATATGTATATATTTTTCAAAAGTGTGAACAACATCTTTTTTTTTAAATGTGGATTTTCATGAAAATTGGGTGAAATCCATAAAAATTTCTTCTATTCTTTAATTTGAAAAAACCATAGATATTGTATATTATATATAAAACTAGATTGGACATCTAAAACATTTCTATACTAAAGTTCAGAGATTCAGTATGGCAAATTCAGAGATGTGATTGGCTAAATAATTTGAAAATATCTTTAACAGAATATATATATATTTAATTGATACATATAAACAATTATTGAATTTAATATTACTACAGGAATTACTAATAATATTGAATTTTTGCCAGGATCGACAGAAACCGATACTAAGTGACAACAATCCGCTAGATTACCAATCTAGTTAAACTTAAACAATGATAGTATATCTATGGAAAAAACACAAAAATCCTCATAAAATATATTGTACCATTTCTGCAACTTGAGACTTTCATATTTGATCATTCCATGGATCATATTACTTGATAAAAGTATCAAACCTTTTGCACCAAACATTTTGACTAAAACATTCGTGGATCCCGGACTATCAATTTAGTAATATGTATTTCATTTACAATTTTAAAAGATATAATGATTACGTAATCACTGAAGTATATTGCATTATATTGATATCCATTATAATTGATCAACTTTTAATTTATTAATTATTGTTTCTATATTTACAATCAAATCTATTTTTAAACAGATAAGTATCACATGATTTGTCAACGTTATTAATATAGAAATATATATTACAGCCGGAATATTATCCAAATTCCGGCTATAAATTTCAAAATAAAAAAGACATTTTTCTAACAACATTTTTTTAATAATTTGATAATTCTACAAAAATTAATTCCATCATTAATTATTCATGATTTGACATTAGCAGGATAATTTTTTATGTACATAGAATTTGTTAATTATTATTTAAACAGATGTTTTCAGATGGAGTATAGCTAGCAAAAATGTCAACAACAAAAAAATAGGGCATTTTGACAGTAGTATATGTCAGTATAGTATGAGATAGTATGAACGCCTCATCATCAACTGCAACAACCATGAACGCCCCATCATCAACTGCAACAACCATGAACGCCCCATCATCAACTGCAACAACCATGAACGCCCCATCATCAACTGCAACAACCATGAACGCTCCATCATCAACTACAACCACTATGAACTCTCTACCATCAACCTCAACTGCAATATCACGATCTTCAAGTACTTTAAATTATCCAGTGACGCCTCTCAATTCAGTTATTCCTCACTACTTACAGATCCATTTCATATCATTAGGTTCCTTTACATCGCATTAACTTATGATAACTTAAAATTTTTGAAACGTACCTATACATAAATAAAGTTGCGATCATTTCAAAATCTTTTGTTCTAAATGCTGTCTTGGTTTTATTACAATAAATAATAATAATTGTTGATGTTTGTATGAAAGCTAAAGAACAAGAAAAACTGTTTGCATCACGAAATTCAGAGGTACTTTTATCCCTAGGGCTTACTAATTGGAAATAGGGTTCCATAGAATACCAAAAAATAAAGTGTCATCTTCTGTCATCTTATTCAATCTCAAGTATATTTCATTCAATTAGTTTAGACGGGTGCACCAATTCTTCAACAATTGGCTATCTGTCTGACCAGATGGATAAACGATTATGATGATTCTTTGTGAAGATTTCATAGGATTGAATACTATCAAAATATTAATGCTATTACCATAACAAGGATACGCCTCTCTATGTATTTCATTTATAATTAGAACTGTCATGCCTGGAAGTGCTACGATGCTATAGACTAAATGGCCCTTCGTATGAAGTCGGAATCATCCAAAGCCAATTATACCTATATCTTTTAGTTAGGCTTTAAAGGATGTTGAAACTTAGTCTCAAACGCTTACAATGTACAATGAATACAATAAAGGAAATATGTCAACTTATCAAGCAATTTTGACAAAACTAAAACAAGAAGAGTACAGCTGTGATGCTCCAGGATTAAAGGTACTGTGTCAAACAAGACAGACAGTTATGCGCTGAAAGTCGTTCAAGAGTGTTTGAAAATTATAAGATCCTGCAAATTGAAGTCTGTATTAATATAGCAAACTCGATTCTGAAACGAGGACTCCAATTCTTCGAGTACAAAGTCAGATGGTCACTTTTACTTTTGGGGGGGTTATTAGCTACAAAATATTATTAATAACACTGATGTACAGCATTTTTAGGTGATTACAACCATGTCAGCTCTTAAAGGTAAGAAAACGGCACATCTTGTTATCAATGCCCGCTCCCTAAACTATTTATAACGTTCCACAGCCCCTGATTTGATTCTACATATTATTTTGACTATATTTATATATCTTTTAATTAATTATTGGATTCGAAATTCTTTTTTTTATCGGTTGCTCCAATTTAAGTATTCTTAAAAATAGGAAAAGTCGAAAAAGCGTTTTTCAAGAATTTAAATTTTCTAATTTTAAAATTATTTTATTAAAGTCACAAAAAACTATTATATTAAACTATACATTCCTAAATATAATTGCAAAAGGCATGAGTTCTATAATACTAGTGTGTGTATCCATCCCTTTAATAATAATAATAATATGGTTTATGAGTACTCACCAATTCATCGAAAAAACTGTAATCACAAAAAAAGAGCTCTGATCGACTCTTTGCAAAACTTTAAAATGATTCAATTAAAAATTGATAATTGAATCCACACCCTCGCAAAAGGTTCAGCACAATTTAAAAGCACGATTGGATAAAGAACTTTTAGAATTAGTTGCTAATTGCATAGTAACTAATGGATGCAGATACAATGATTACAATGTACAACTTATATACAAATGAATGTGTGAAAAACTATTGATATGCTTTTGTAAATCGCATTACACACCCACCCGCTCGTCAACGGTTAAGTGGTGTTTATTTATAACATTTAAGTGACTCAATTAAATTGTTTTTAACTATATATTTTCCGATATTCAACCAATGTCACTCCACCATAAAATCCAGCATTAACATATTAGAAAAAGAATTTCACTTGACGAGTTATATTATTTGGACCATTTTTTAATTTAAAGTTTTAACAGTTTAAATCAAATGTTTATAAAATGCTTTAATCAAATTACGTTATTTTTAACTGTTGTTAATATCCGGTCATTTCAGTATCTGAACTACGATAGTAGGTTGTTAGCTTTCTCTATGTTCAATAACACTTTCGCGTTACCTATTGGTTTTAAAATAAAAAGGAGTAGTATATGTTACAAGTATAGTAGTAAAAAGAAGTATTGTTGTATATGGTATTAATCACATAGCCGATTTCTTCATATGCAAACTAAATATTGGCACAAGTAATTTTATTTTTTTCGACGGAGTCTTTTGAAAATTGACCCATTTTTATCAAAAATTCACATAAAAAATGGAATCTAATTACCAAAATAGCTTTTTTCTAATATTGTATATGCATGAAGAAAGGAATTTCTATTCTTTATTATATAATAATTTACGGGAAAACAAAACTCATTATTACAATTATAGGGGTCAATGTTGGTATCGAAGCTTTGGTTAAATAATATAATTCCTTCTATAATTGATCCATTAAGCATAAGGGAACAATTTGACATGCCAACACTTATCTGTAGAGTGGCTATAAGTAAATCTTAAATTACGTTTTATTTTATTAACTAAAGCACACCATATTAGATGTAAGTGATGTATATATTTGTTCTGGGCCTTCAATTGGCACTCAAATCAGGAATATAATAGTCATACTTTCTCAAAAAAGTCTTCCAAAATCAATTTAAAATTAATCAACAAAAACAAATAACAAATGAAAATGATTTCGTTTATTCACATGGTTGATTATATACATTTATAATCCATTTTATACTTTAAAATTAGGTGAAAAGTCTTAGAAATAATACTAATTTATAAATAACAGAAAACAGCCATAAAGAAAGGAAACATTTAATACAAAAAACCTTTCGAAATTATTATTAATCCATTCCATAACGCCAGCATATCAAAAATACATTTTCCTATTTTGCAGAATTCAGAAAAATATAAAAGGCGTTATTCGTGCTTTTTGTAAACTTTGAATTATTCCCTCAATAATATGAAAAGCGTTCATAATTAGAATTTAGAATACAAAGAAGGAATTTCTTGATGACGACTGTTTCTTCAATTTGCATAAATGTCTTCAATAAGGCCATGATACATGTTCAATACAATTGGTCGGCGAACTTTCAGAGTCGGTCCTAAAATTGAAATATCATTACCATTATTTAGATATTATTTAAATATCATTACCATTACGTCAGCGATTACCAAATTATGTTCCAACTATAAAACAAAACTCACCCAATTCTCCTCCTGGTAGAGAGAACTCTCGTGGAAGAAGTTGCCACTTCAGAATCGCCTGAGATCGAGATACGGATTGTTTGTTGGTCTTGTCAACACCAGCTTGGATTGCAGCCATCACCGCCTTCGGTTTTTTGACGATTAGTTGACCCACAGAGGTGATAGAGCAGCCGACGGATTGGAGCCATCTTTGGGCTGCGGGCGTCAACTGGTCTGTGGGCTCCTGTGTCTCTAGATTGATGACTGTCTATTGAAAGGAGATATGTGAAAGGATTTTCATTCGCTGAAATCTAATAGTTAAATTAAAATCGATAAAAGTTATAAGTCAGGATCATATTCTGTCAAAATTGGAAATGGGCATGAAATAACTGCTCGATGAATTCAATTAAAATTACGAATAGTGTATATTTTGCTAGCTTGTCAGATCACACCTACACATTCATAAAAAGTAGTATGGGATAGTGACATCCAGGACATGAGTCATCGACGAATACTCAATTTTGATTGGTAGACATTTTTTGGTAAATTCTGATTGGTCGAGTCACCCTACGACCCCTCCCCCTCCACTTCCCGTAAACTTTCCATAGGGTTTGATGTAAATACACTTATTGTCGTAATCTTTAATGACATGTGGTAGTCAACCATCAAAAACGAGTATTCATCGACGACTCATCCCTTGGATGTTATTATCTCGTACTAATAAAAGAATAGTTACTCTGAATGCAATAAGCAAAGATAGGAACTTTTTCTTATCCCCGATAAGCATGGCATTTGCAATACAGGGTAGATTTTC
>JAUZNC010043824.1:0-16913 GCA_034780395.1 Vannuccia rotundouncinata | reverse complement strand
TGCTATTTGACAATTGTGCAATGAAGCTGTATTAGAAACCCTGTTCTGAGTTTAACTTTCGTATGAAATACAAAGGCTGTATTCTCGTGAACCCAAAGGACAACCAAATGCTGGTTTTATATATTAATATAGCTATGTTTTGCAAATACAATAGTTGCCGTTCACTGATTATGTGTATGTGTATGTTTATGTAAGCTGAGTAGCTATACTCAATAGTTACCTACATTCTTGATAGTCGGACTTTTCATCTGTAATGGCTGAAAATGTTACAAAACAAGGAAACAATCGTGCTTCTGAGTTGATAAATAAAATGGTGTGGTGTAGCTTTAAAATTGGAATTGCATGTCTTAAACTGTTAACATTGTAGATAAAAAAATACTTTTTATAATTTTTAAATGTAATTTTTATTTTTTCTGTGTAATTTTTGTATGTAAATATTCTATTATTTTTAGTTCTCAAGGACCTTCCAGCAAAGTTTGAACAAATTCGGAGCGAATTGTATCAGAAAAAAGAGTTGTACGTTGACCCTGACTTCCCCGCTAACAACAGGAGTATCACTGGTGGCGTCAGAAGTCCCAAGCATGGAAATATTGTTTGGCTACGGCCTCACGAAATCGCTGGATTTACCAGGAACAAGCCACGGTTTACAGTGGACGGATACGATGTCTCAGATTTGAATCAGGGAGAACTAGGTAAGAAATTATCCAACAATTTAAAGGAGTTTTGATTGGAGGAATATCGACATTTTTCTGTTATCTCCAGGTAACTGTTACCTAATCTGCGCGTTTTCAAGTCTCACCACACATAATTTCCAAAAGGAACATCTCATATCAAAGGTCATTCCACCAGGTCAGAATTTCAACCCTGCCTGGTACGCGGGTATGTTCTGCTTTCGGTTCTTCGGCTTAGGGGAGTGGGTGGATGTGATTATTGATGATCGATTGCCAACAGTTAATGGGAAGCTAATCTTCCTCAGATCAATGGCAATTAATGAATTTTGGAGTTGTCTATTGGAGAAGGCCTACGCCAAGTAATTTCCCCGATCTTTACGAGACTTTTTGGGATACAATTGACCAGAAAAGTCTCCTTTTTTAACTAGATTTATTGGCAGCTACGAGGGCTTATCAGGTGGTCTTATTCGTGAAGCGATGGAAGATGTAAGTGGTGGATTGTCGGAATACTTCGACATCAAGAACATCAGTGAGATTCAACAACCAACCACACAGAAGTTGACCAAAATGTTAAAGGCCACTTTTATTCGGAAGAGTCTAATTGGAGCCGGTATTGAAGTAAGTATCTAGATGAGAAATGTCTAATCTGACGAAAAGACCTTTAACAACCCCCTCCATACTACTGTTTTAATCTAGGTGAAACCTGAAAGTGAAATTTCCCGCTCAACCTTCACTGGACAGATTCTTGCTAATGGGCTGGTTGGTGGGCACGCTTTCACTGTAACCGATGTTCATGAAATGCGGTTAAAAAACCCCCGCCCGGGCACTAGCAAGGTGATCGAACTGCTGAGAATTCGGAATCCCTGGGGCAACGCTGTGGAGTGGAAAGGTCGCTTCTCCGATAATGATGCTCTCGAGTGGGAAGCAATAGTGGATGAAGATCGAAAGAAGTTTAATGTTAATCTTCCCGACGGAGAATTTTGGTCAGTATTTTAAAGTGTAAATATTAACGCTATACTGTATAGTATCAATGATAGATTTTCTTCTTTAGACTATTTTTTTTAAAAGAATGGAACCGTATATTATTTAGGAGGCATGTAGCATAGACACACTTATTATATAATTAGAGATTGTAGAGTATTAAAGTAATGTTTACATTAACACAAGGTCGAAACACAATTATGAATGTGCGATTAATACTTCAAATTCGACGTATTAGACTCTAAAGCAACCTTCCTTCGCATCACAACGAACGAATGAAGGTGACTGAGACATAATTGTTTAATTACCAAACAGCTGAATTAATTACCGAAGTCGTAAAACACTACCTATATATACTACTATATGCATGATACACTTTTATCCTCCATTCATAAAGGTGAATAAAATATTTTTAATAGACGCAACTGTACTTCAAGATGTGGCACGATTATACAGTTAAAGTGTGATCACTTCCGACAGCCTCATAATCATTTTCCTTCTTATACTTTTTGTACATATCTGTATTACGAACATCTATATATGCACTATAAACTTCCTAAAATAACGCTACTTTCCAGATGGTATTAGCAGATAAGCGCTTTAAAAATACAGTTATTATTATTTTTTACACTACATTATTTTGTCTTATTACATTTGAATACTACTACAATGTGCAAAAGTAGTATTCGACAATTTTGAATATTATGGATTGTAAATATTTAAAAAAAGTATTTTAACACTAAAAGCATATTTAAAATTACAATTTAAAGCTTTTTGACATATTTATTTTGTTTTCAAGTAATTTTACACTATTAAGGTATGTCAAAATTGTGTTCAAAGACATTTTCATTATCAACGACCATTAATACAGGATGGACGTATCTGACTTCCGGGCCAATTTCGACATGTTGGACATCTGCCACATGCCGCCACCTCTCAACCATTGCTGGAAGGTGGACAGATTCTTTGGCGAATGGCAGTTGAACGAGTCAGCCGGCGGACCACCCACCCTTCCAGGACCGCGGTCCAATCCTAACTACTGGACCAACCCCCAATTTGAGATCAATATCGACGATATATCCAAGTCCAACGATATTGGTATGGTGGTTGGTCTTAAACAGACTGATGTGGCAAACAGACAGCTTTTTGGAAATCGTTATAAGGCCCTCGGCTTTTTTATTTATCGCGTAAGGAAACTAAATTATATAAAATTTAAATAATATGAATTGTTCTAACGTTAATTGAAGGTGACACAATTTTTGATCCTGTTTATTTGTTTGTTATAACTTATAAGAGATTATTGTTCACTGAAACAATAGTTATTTTCACGATATTCGAAAAGTCTTACTTTTCGTAACGAGGATTTCTATTAATACTAGAAAGCAGGCGACCTTTTAGAAATCAGGGTAATGAAATTTTCTTTTCTAATGAGTTAATCGAATTTATTTCTATTCATTAATTGAATAATTATTATTTACGCCCAAAATGGCAAAAAATCTGATAGTTTGAGCTAACCAACATTTTGCCATTTTTGGTTGTAAATAATAATGTTATTTAACAAATTTAATTTAGCAAACTAATTCTGATCATGCTCAACGATAGTGTTGCTTTTCATTAAAATGACTGTAATTCTGTATTATAGGCATGTGTTTAGTTTGTATATTTTCTTAATGTAAGCAAATAAAATCAAGTTTCTCATAATTTAAATAAAAAGTATCGCATAACCTTTCAATCGAATTACTTTTCCATTTTCAAACGATTGTTGTCTACTAAATATCTTCTCAGGTCGGCAAGGACACGCCACTCCCCCTATCCAAAGAATATCTCATGTTCAACAACTCCACCTACCATATCGATTCTTTTTTACGAGGCCGGGAGGTGGTTCAACGTTTTGATAAAGTTCCTTTCGGTCGCTACGTCATTATTCCCTGCACATATGAGACTGGCTGTATCTCCCGTTTCTATCTCAGAGTTTTCTACCAGAGTCGGATGGAAATGTGAGTCTGATTAGAATTAGTCTTAGGCCTTCCACGGAGCCTAAAAAATCATAAATTTTTAAATTTTAAAAGTAAAACCTAAAAAACTTAAATTTTAAGTTCAAATTCTCAAAAATTGAAATTTGACAATAAATATTATATACCCAGGATGGTATTTCCTTAAAATGTCATCTAAAATTTTATATTATATATTCAGGTGACATTTTAGATGACGCCTGAATTAGAGCATAAAAACATTTCTTACATATTTTACACTGAAATATTTTTATATTGGTATTGTAAAATTGGAAATCAGAAAACCTAAATTACATTTTTTAGAAGCGGGGTAGGCATGAAAATAGTAATGAATAAAAGTTAGAACGTTTTAATCGCAAATGATTCATATTGATTTTGTTTACTCCCTAAGCAAGAGCGGACATTTTATTTAGAATTTTTAAAATAACTATCAACCAATTGTATAGAATTATTATTACACGGTTAAAATAAATGACTGAAGTTAGCCTTTTAACTGAAATTGATCATTAATCAGAATTATTTTCTGAAGGCTGGAACAATTGTCTTAATCATTAATACTTTTATAATAAAGGTAACATTTTTGCATTGAGAAAACCGTTTTCCGAACAATTTTAGCAGTAGACTCATTTTAGGTCCCAATATTGCATAATATATCGTTGAATGAATGATGGACAATGCTGCATGGTTCTAAATGAATGAGTGGGTGCGTCCTGTGTAATCAAATGTATGATCCACTGCTTATTTCAATGAAAATGTTTGGAAACTCCATGCGATACTGTAAGAAAGGGATATGATTATCTTCCAAAGAATTCTATAATCTCTAATATTTCAACATTTTGGTTTTATCAATGAGTTTATTCTTCCTTTGAATGTTTGGTTTTGTTAAATTTGTATTACTATTTGCACTCAGGGAAAGCGAAGATTGTGATTCGGTTAAAAATACTCACTTCGAGATAATCACCCCTGATACTGAAACCAACGGAACAGGTGGCAAAGGTGGTGCAATCAAGGGGGGAGGCGGTGGTGCTATCAACGGTGGAGGCGGTGATGGGGGTTATATTTCTGGTGACACGAATCAACAGAATGACGACGACAGGGGGAGCATGGGATGTTGTGGTGGATCTTCGCGGCATCGCCAACAGGAGTCGTCATCGTATCGATGGAAGTTGGGACTGGGAACGGTGAATAAAAGGCCCCCAGGTGTTGGGGCTACAAGCGGAGAGGAATTAGATGCCTTTGAACTTGCAGCAAAAATGAATAACTCTTTGAGAGTAAAAAATCTGGGCGAAGATTTAAAGGTGGTTATACTTTTTTGTCGTGTTTTCTTGGACATATTGTTTTATTCCTGTTATTTTACTGTCTATTTTGAGAAAACCAAATTAGCTCTGTTTAGGAAATCAAAATATTATTTTTTTAAATCGTTATCTTTCAAATTCATTTTTGAATTTCAAATTTTTTGAAAATGATTACAACTTAAAAGTATTATTTTTTAACATCAATGATTATTTGTTCAAAAACGAAATTGTCCTGGTTTGTATTTTCGTTCTTTGTTTGCTTATTGTGTAATATTTATTAATACTAATGCAATTTTATGGATCCAATATAACCAGATCACTTCAGAAATATCCAAGAAGCTGATCCTGCTCTATGCCATTGATGGCTCCTTCGTGGTCTACACAGGTCAGCTGGATTTCATCGTGAACCGTGTTATTCACTGGCTCGATGCCTTCAACAATATAGATGGATCCAGAGGGGATGGTGTTCTCAATTCCGTCCAGTTAAAACAGGCACTTCAGAAACTTGGTGAGTATTGGTTTATATATCGATGTATAACAATAAAGATAAGGGAATCTCGGTACAAAAGTGAATGATTTCTATGCTAATTATGCAGAAATATTATATTATTAGTTTAATTATTTTGTCTTTGCATTGTATTTATCTGGATAAGAAAATCTTAAAACGATATTAACTTTATTATTATTTTTAAAAGGGTTCATGTTATTTCCTTTTTTTCGTTTCTTCGTGCTTTTTTCCAGATTGTTTCAACAGAATAGATTGTACGAATGAATAATTGAATGCAAATCATGTTTAGCATACTTAATCAACTATAAGTATCGGATTCAATTGCTCAGAAGTACATTAAATTATCTTTTGGTCGTGAGACCTTTATTGCATTTAATCTGTATCGTTAATTTGTATATTAACAAAAAGGAAGATATTATTATCTATAAAACAATTTTTGTCCTATATCCAAATTTTGTTGTCATCTCCATTGAATAATTATTAAGATAAATCTTGCTTTAATTTCATAATCGTGTTACAAAATACTGTAACAACACTTAAGTTTGGTTAATTATATTTTTCTGTTCCTTCTTATGAATAATTCAGAATAATAACAATCTTATCAAATTGCACCAAACGAAACAAGATAACTCGACGTTATGCTGTGCAGTTTTGTAAAATGTCATAAGATAACCTTTTTGTTGACATTTCACATTTATTTCCCGGGATATTTTGTGGTCAACAATTTGTTTAACAAGTATTTTTTGAAACTTAATAACTCCGCCATATTACAAAACTTATATCTAAATGAATTAAAATTATTTTTTTTTACAAATAAATTTTTCAATAATCCAAATAAATTTAATTTCACCATTTTACTTTCAACAAAAAATATCCAAAATTTGCATCTTTAGTTTGTTAATTTTGTTATATATTTAGATTTATCGTACATAATTAGTGCCGTTTCATGTATTTTATCGAAACTAATTGCGATATCATATAATTTACATCATAAAAAATCTCCTCTTTCAGGAATAGTTGTCCCAGACGGTGGTATCCGGTCTCTTGTATTTCGATACGGCAATCAGGAACATGGTGTAACCCGCACTGAATTTGTTTCAATGATGGCCTCTCTAGTTAGGATTCGTAGTGCGTTGCCTTAATTTATCTTATTCACAATTCTATTAATATGCTAGTACAGATCAAATTCGTTCAATACCTTATAATTATCACTCTGCTTTTAAAAATAATCAGTTCGAACGAATTGACTATGGCTTGAGATAAAATCGATCGTAGAAATATTTTTAATTTAGTATTGATATTAACAAATTAATATTGTCAAAGTTGTCCGTGGTTTTTATTGATTTTATTTGATATTGACACCATCTTTTGCCTTTTTCTTTATGAGACAAACAGATGGTGTGAACTATTATCTGTTGTGTGTGTATGTCTCTATCCAAATAGTCTTATCAATAAGAAAAAAATATGAAATTAATAATCTGAATCTTTGATTGTGTTTGTACTTTCAAAATAATTCTAGTTTTCTTTATATTTGTGAGTTATTTTGAGTTTATATCGAAAGCCATAATTTTTTATTAAATTTAGGCAATTATAAAAATCCTACATTACGTTGGCGATTCTATCTTTTTAATAACATTTTTTATAATAAAAATAGCAATATAGTTTATACTATAATTTTATGTGATATTCATTGAGTTACTTTAACCCATAAATAATAAAAAAAAGAATTTTTATTGAGCACAGAAATTTTTTTTTACGTGTCTAATTTACATCTTTTGAATTTTCAGATCAATTCATAGTACAAAAATTTGGAAAGACCGCCAAATTTACCGAATCAGAAGTAAGTTTTTAAATTACATATCTAAATTAATTAATCTGTAATTTTTTTGGTCTAACACTGTTTATGCAGAAATATTATATTATTAGTTTCTTTTTATTATTATTTTATTAGTATTATTTTTGCATGAATGAATAGAATATATTAAAAAAACATTCTCCACTAAAACTAAAATCTAATAATATATAACAATATATATAAAAAAATTCAAAGAATTTCAGACTGCTCATTGTCTTCAGTGCTGAGGAAAAACTCAGGCAATTATAAACGATAGAAAGATCTGGTATTCCGTGTTATTTTTTTATAGTTTGTAGATGTTGCCATATTAGATATAACATAAATATTATAGTTCTGACGTTTTACTTATCATCTTTTACATTTCACCTTTTCAGTTTATTCGATGTGCTATAAATCTTTAGAAAATAAATCCTTCCGCTACAGATCCTCTCGACACTTAATCACATTTGCAATTTATTTTGATATGACATAATTTTCGGTAAAAAAGAACGATTTTGTTTTTAATTATTTAAATAACTTTTTTGAAGACGATCCTCTCGAGGAAGTTCTCTTGTTTATCCTGCTCTAATTATTTCATGAAAGTGAAATAGTTATTTAATTGTGTGAAGCTGTGATATTTTTTTGTGATACAAAGTGTTAATTTTTTTAGCAAAAGTTATTATTTGGCCTCTATCAATCTTTAAAAACAACATATCTTTGCTCAATATATGTCTAATCCATTATTTTAACCATTTATACTTTATAAAACGAACTGATTACATCTTATATGCTTTTTTAAATTTTATTTTTAATCTATTCGAAACTTTTTATTGTTTATACAAGTGTCATAATTCCTCCATTTTGTAATAATAACACCATTCTATTTAAATATATTAAAACGTATTACTTAATTAAATTTTTATAACGTATTTATGTATATTTAGTCCAAATCATTTTATAATATCTAACAACTTTCCTTTAATAAAATAAGTTTTGAAACAGTTGATATATTTTCTCATATATTTCGTTGGTTATATGTAGTTTGGAATAATTATATATATTTGTAACCTATATTATTTAAATGGCTTAGTGTTTTTTTTACAAACGTAATACCTTCTTAGCAATAATTATCTTGTTATCATCGAAACATAGAGCATTTTGTTCAATTTAGATATTTAATTAATATGTGTTACATGTTTCTTCTTTTTTAAAAGTGTATGATCTATACGTTATACTGTTTTGAAGGGAAAGTAATTAGTTCTACTGTGTTATAAATGATATATTAAGTATCTCGTTATAAATTTTAAAAATATTTCTAATGTATTGTTAGGGTGAGAGATTAAAATATATATATCGTCATATATATTATGAAATATAAGAAGGAAATTTACTTTTAAAATTGTAAAGAACATTAAAAAATTTATTGCACTTTTATTAATAATAGTGCAATACTAATAACAGCAAACACGACCTTTCTGTACTAAATTGGGATCTTAGCTCACTAAAACATGACTTTATTTTACTAACCACATTAAATTCTAAAACAGATGAAATTATTTTTAATTAATCTTGTATTGTAAATTATTATAAAATTTAATAACTTGTATGTGTATATATTTAACTATACTCAAATTAAACAAATAAATAAGTTTTATAATAATTTGTAACATTCAATTTTTTATTAATTAAGTAAAAATTTCATTACATACAGTGAACCAATTTAAATATTTTATTTTACATATTCGCCCTTAGAGAATCGGAATAGGAATAAGAAATACCTTGAACATATAATATTTAATACATGACAATTTAAATTAGAATTACAAACATGATTGAAATTTTATGACATTTCAACACATCTCTTAAACAAAATTTGTCGAGTACGTACGTCATCATTATAAACACATTTAAATCAATGCGCAAACTAAACCAGGCATTCGAAAGTAGACTCGTATGTTTCCAAGGAAACGCAAACTTCAATCGACGGGAAACTATGGCGTCTAACATTTAGCAAGCGCTAGGAATCCAACAACTGAAAATCTCCATGTGGAAGCCATTTTTAACTGGGTTGTTATGGCAACCCAAACGACGAGTACTCCGGCAAGTGCCAACCGGGGATAGGATATTTTCCAAAATGTTCATCGATTGTGGAAAAAAGAAACGCCAACAATATTCCCTGAGCGAAGTTAACATATTTTGCTAGTCGCGCGCGCGAACAGTCAGCTCTCTGTTGTTTTTGCTTGCACCGTCAATCCTCCTATATCTATTGCTCTCAAAATTGCACATTGCGAAATTTGCCTTCTGGGGGCCTTCTCCCAACATCCGTTTTGCCTCAATTTCATTTTCGGGAAGACTATTTTAAGCAGTTTTTGGTCCAATTTATTTATTTTTATATTCGGAGAATCATCCAATTTATTTTTTACAAATTTCGTATTCTTAATTTCAACTGATTTGTGAACCATTGCTACTATAAAAGTGTAACGATTTCGAAACTTTTAACGAACTAATAGCATGCGATATCAACGATAATTGTCTATATAATCAACATCTAAACGTTTACTACATTTTAACAATAAAGTGTAAGCAACATGGGCTGCGTCGGTAGTTCACCGGATAAAGACCAACAAGAGAAAAACAAAGCGATTGAAAGACAACTTCGGCAGGACGCCGAAAAGGCGATGAAGGAAGTCAAGCTTCTCCTTCTGGGAGCCGGAGAATGTGGCAAATCCACAATTCTCAAACAGATGAAAATTATTCACGGAAAAGGTTATCCTGAAGAGGAAAGAAAGGAGTACATTCCTATAATTTTTGCCAATGCCGTTCAGAGTATGATCACTGTTCTAAAGGCCATGGAAACTCTGGAGATCAACATGGGTAATCCCGATCTAATGACGGAAGCCAAAACCGTGTACAGCCTACTACGAAATGCGGAAGAGGGGGAATTTCCCGAGGAGCTGGGCAAAGCACTTCACGGTTTGTGGGCGGATCCTGGGATTCAGCAGTGTTTCGCGCGCTCCAAGGAATATCAACTTAACGATTCGGCTGGCTATTATCTGGATTCTTTGGATCGTCTGTCCTCGCCGACCTACATTCCCACCGAGCAGGATGTATTGCGGAGTCGTGTCAAGACAACGGGTATTGTCGAGACGCATTTCCATTTTAAGGATTTGGATTTCAAAGTTTTTGACGTTGGTGAGTTGTAGTTAAACCTAATTTTTCTAAATTTGCATAATTGTTTTAGTTTTAATATGTTTACATTAAAAATATATTTTTATACCTTTGATCAAATGTATTTGTTATTTAATATACTATACAAACATGTAGGTTTAATAAATCGTATTCCGTTTGATTTTTTTTATTAAATGTAAAAAGTTTCAATATTGAATTTTAATCAACATATATGGAATATAAATATTTATTATACTAATACTTTAGAATATTTCTGTTTATTATCAATTATTTTTTACAAAACGACTAGAATGATTTAACGACAGCAATCAATGCTTCATAATGAATAAGCCAACTATTATTCTAAACGCAATTGTGCATTGTTTAATGATTTATTGATGATTTAGCGTAATAATATAAAATAAATGTTTTATTCCATTTATTCTTTTCTAAATGATATGAATTTTCTGGTTGCTATGAGGCATAATTTTAAATGACTTATATTTTATACCACATACTGAAAAGAATAACTTTTTAATTTCTAGTTTGGTTGTATTAAAACTGCTTACTTTTCTTTATCACTAGGCAACTAAGGCACACATTAATATAAAAGAGAATAAGACAGAAAAATATCATTTTATATAGAAGAATAGTTTAAAATCATTGATTAGTTAGAAAAATTTTAATCATGCATAAGTAGTTAATTAAATATATTTCTTTGTCAATAAGTATTAACTAATGAATACTAAAATTCAGTTATGTTACATATTACTATGTATAACGTATACTAACTGACGATGAATTTATTTTACGAATGCAAAAGACATTACTTTTTTATTTTTAGAAAATAGCAGTGAAAGGTATACTAGGCAGGATAGAAATTGCAAACTACAAATATAAGGGTAAATGGTATATTGCATAATGCAATTCTTTAATTTTAATTTTATTACATAGTGAAATAATTGAAAAAATGTATGGCCTATACCATTTGAAAAGACGACTGACAGCCTTAAAACAGATGAAACTTGAATAAAATTGTTATTTATTAAATTTTATCATTTTATAGAGATGAAAAAATTATTTGGCATAATCGAATTGAATTACTCCAAGTATTATCAAACCGATATGCATTTTATCACTCTATTTTATTTATATATACAGACCAATAGTATGAAATTATAGATATTTATTAGATGTACCTAATTGTAAATAATACAACATTTCCGTTAAACGTTAAAACAATAATATTTGATTTATAATTATGATTAATAAACTATGCGTTCAATTTATTTACAGCTATAAGTGTGATTTCAGTAATTATATTTTCGTCTTCAGTAAATGCCTTTTTGTTCAAATATATAATTCTTTGATTGAAATATTGTAATACTTTCATTCATATTGAGATTTCTTTATTTTGAAAATTAATCAAATAAATAAAAAAAAAAATTTTAAAAGTAATTCGCTCATTTAAAAAAATTTTTAAAAGTAATTCGCTCATTTAAAAAAATGGTTTGAATAATTTAAATTTATTTTATTTTTTAATAAAGGAAGAATAGAATCATTTTTTTTCTCTTTAGATAAATAATGTAACTAAAATTATAAATATATATAATTTCGTATGCGAGTTTTGAAATAATAATGGAATATTTTACCGTATTTTTATCATCTGTTGTGAAAATTTGATCAAAATAAAATACCGTTAAATTAAAAGAAAGAAATAATCTTGTTATAATTTTATTATAATGTTAAATTGTTTGGAAAGAAGTCAGAATTAATTATCGAATCCTTAATTTTTAAACTAAATGAAAGTTTCAACTGAAAAAATTGTAAAAAATTACTTGTGAAATTATTTCTGTTTAAGAAGTTGTAGGGTTATTTATTGTTACCGTCTGAAAAGTTTCATTATTATATTTTATAATATACGGTCGGTACAATGTTAAAAATTCAAATCTATTAATTATAAATTTGAATCCATGACACTAATTTTATATTAGTGTATTTGTTAAATTTACAAGCCGTAAACAGTATTAATAAAATATTCAATTTTGATTTAACCCTTTAATGGTTTATTCGTTAATATGTAATAAATGTTTGTAACGTTATGAGAACACAAAAAAAAGTTTTATGTTTTATTTTATAGATTTAATACTTTTAAAATTTCTACTAATGAATGATTTATATTTCAACATATAACTTATATGTGAAGATTTATTATATTTACCAATATACTTTTAAACCTTGTTTGAATACTAATAATAATTAACATCGTTTTTTCTTAAAACACCAATCCAGTGCAAAAGACACTTGAACTATATAATGAATACACTAAAGGTATATTAATTACGTGCATTCTGGTAAAAATTATGATAATTCATATATTCTATAATCTTATATTTATAAACACTATATATGCATACTTTTGTATTGATTACAATTCTTACCGTTAAAATATGATATTTAATTACAAGCACTGTTAAAATTATTAAAATTTAAATTAAAACTACTCCGAATTATTATCTTTGATCGAAACAATACAATACAATCTTTAAAATTTCAATTTTTGTATTGTATTGTAGTTTGTATTAGCGGATCATTTTATCACGAAGACTGTTTTCATTTTATTGCACATTTATTATATATTTTGTATTATTAGTATATTTTTTTTATTATGTGCCTCTCTGACGCACTCCGCAATATTAGATAACATTAAAAGAAATTGAAAGTTTTTATTAAAAGTTATATTTACTTTTAGGTAAATTTATATTACAGATATATTTTTAGTAGTTGGTAGAAACAATAGAAAAGAGCGTTTACTTGTAGCAAAAAAACTAAATTCATATTAAGTAGATTGTATTTTATAATTATAAAAAATGCAGTTATATAAATATCATTATGAACAAGTAAATTAAGCAAAACAGCTTTATAAAGTACCTAAAATTCTTTCGTTTAATATAAAATTATTATGTTTCTATAATTAAAAAACAGTTCATTAGAAGTCTCAGATTGTAATTCAATATATAGTCTGCTTCATATGTTATGTCATTTTATTGACTTAATAAATATATATAGATAAAGTCTGTGGACAGATTGTCTGTAATCAATATTTATAAAACCTTCATAACATATGAAGCAGCCTATATTTGTGACATATTCATTATATATTATATCATCTTATATCTAAAAACTTTATCATTTTTTTGGAATTTTTCGTTTCTGTAATGAGCTATAAAATTATAGTATCAAATTATCTTTCGCAACTGATTGTGACGAATTCAGTTTTTTATCACTGTGAATGGAATGTATATTAAGTATACGTAAAAATTAATGTTAAAAATCAGTATTAATTAAAGATTATTTTAGACCTATTAACATTTTAAAGTTTACATGTTTAGAAAAAATGTGTTCAAATAGAATATAATTTAAAAAAATGATTCACAAAATATTTCTGAAATACAATAAAATGGTTGCAGGTGTAAATTTAAATGCTAAAACTGGGTACAAAAAACTAAATTTAATTTAAATTTTAAAATAATAAATAGATTGTAAAATAATGTATTTGATTGTATTAAGTCTTTATCAATGTTGTAAAGGAATAACATTTTGAAAAGAGAATACAAAATGTTCTTTTTTATTTTCTCATTTGATGAAACAACAGTTTTTTAATTGCATTTTCAAAGTCGTATATATTAAGAATTCTTTGATATAATTATTTGATGATTTATACAAAACAAATGTTGGTCTAAATAATTATTCCTCTTTATAAAATAATAATCTCTGAAGTTTTAAATATTATTAAACTGTATAAAACATTTTTCGATGCGATTAAACTCTTTCCTAAATGCATAATAAAAACCAAAACTTATTTAAATATTTTTGATTTTCTTCAGGTGGTCAACGATCCGAACGAAAGAAATGGATGCATTGCTTCGAGGGTGTAACAGCCATCCTTTTTCTGGTCGCCATGTCAGAGTACGACCTGAAACTTGTAGAAGACCAATCGACAAATCGAATGCACGAATCCATGCGTCTGTTTGAATCCATCTGCAACAGTCAGTGGTTCGTCAATACCAGCATCATCCTCTTTCTCAACAAGAAGGATCTTTTCGAAGAGAAGATCAAGAAGTCCCCAATCACCGTCTGCTTCGCCGAATACACTGGAGCCAACAACTTTGATGAGACCTCCAACTACATCCGCATGAAGTTTGAAGATCTCAATCGTAAGAAGCAGACGAAGAGTATCTACACCCACTTTACTTGCGCTACGGATACCAACAACATCCAGGTCGTATTCGATGCCGTGATTGATGTCATTATCAAGAACAACCTGAAAGATTGCGGTCTTTTCTAGATCCCTAGAGAATCCTGTCACAAAAAACATCTTCACCAAGCACTATTCTCTCTCACAAATTTATCAAATTAATAAACCTAAAGAAAATTTTGTGGCCTTTATGCGACAAAAAATATATATAAACATTAAAATGTGAGATTACAGCGAGAACGCCTTAATGCGTCAATCTCTTATACTACCATTATTACACTTATGTAACATGTGAATATTAGAGACAAAGAAGACAGTTCTCTCTGGTGAATAATTTTTTCACGTGCACGTTAGCAAACAGATATTTGTCGCCTTAGATTTAAGAAAACTGCACTTCTATTTTATTGTACACTTGAGTCCGAAACTAGAGAATCGACATTCCCTGAGACATTTCCCCAACTACACTCACCTTTTTAGATTCTTTAATAAAGTTACCTATATTCGGTGTTAACGAATTTAAAGATATTCGGAACTTTTCAAAAGAATTTTTCAAAGATATTTTTTAAAGTGGCAAATTCTATTTTACACGAGAGCTAGAAGCTCGCGTTTTGACCCGTCCGGTATAATGCAGTACTTTCAATAACTTACGTTGTGCGTATTTTAATACCCAGCGCAAAAGAGTACACTTACTATACTATAACTATATAGTTTATTTATTTACATATCTGTATTACGTACTTCATTCTATGTTAATCAAGAAAAAACTATACACACAATTAGTGGCTATGTTGTCGGTTATTTTACAATTAAATGTCAGCCATCAGTAAATACAGTTTATATAATAATCTGATTTCAAGTCTTCAATTTGTGGAAATGGGAAATTATTCATAATAAATGAAAAATAATAATTAACATTACAATAAATGATTAGAATAAAGCGTTTTTCATGTTAGCTATATTTGTTTATTATTAATTTAAAGTTTAAATGTGTGAGTAAACATTAAAAATATTGGGGAGAGATGTAGAATTTAAATATGTTTAAATGTAATTAAACTATAAGAAATTCATCTTCATTCAAAAGTTAGTTACAGGTTACCAGTTTAAAATTAGATAAAAGAAAATTTAATCGATAATATTGAAATATTAGTTACATAATTATATTCGTCAATTCTCAGCTACTGTAAAAATGTGTTAATCATAAAATTTCTATTCTTTTTGCTCTCAGATATTTCCTGTTTACATTACTAGTCAATTGTTCAACATTTATAAATTAAATTGCTTTCAGTTTGTTTTAAAATACATATATCAAAAAAACAATGCCTGAAAGATACGATTCTTTTATTTTGCAAAAAGAAATGATCTCTGTAAAAAGTACGTATACAAAGTGCAATTATACGAGCATCAAACATAATGTACAGTGATATATCAATTTAAAAAGTGGTTTATGTATCACAGCAAAACAAGGAATATAAAAAATAAATAGAGTATTTTTCACGGAATTGAGAATAAACAAATCCGAATATCAAGATCTATATATAATTTCATACAAAACAGACTACTTACTTACTATATTATATAGAAACACTATATATATATATATATATATAAATAAAATTAAAATCAACAGCGTTAATCAATGTAATGTTTAAAGTTAGTCCGTGACGATTATGAATAACGATTTTACTGATTTATTCTCCCTTGAGTTTACTCGAAATATAAACGGACATTTTGTAGTCCTCGATGGCCTCCTCTTTATTGCCCAACTTGCCCCGGCAGTCAGCTCGTGCTTTGTATACAAAGGGGTCATCAGGAACCAGGGACAGGGCTGAGACATGGGTTAAGTGAAAATATTGACCATTATGTATAAGAGCAGTGGAATTATTCGATATTGTTCGATATCGATTTTTATGGAAAATATAATAAAAGTAAATTAAAAACACCCTTAAAACCACATCCCAGCATATTAGATGTTAGAAAATATTACTATGATTCAAAAACTAATTTTAAACTATATGACCAGGACGAATGAATTCATTTTCAAATTAATGTAATCATTAGTGAACATTTTTGATGATTATGCACTTCAAAATGTGTCTTAACCCTATCATACCCGGACTAAAAGACGCACTCAAAAACCGGGGGGGGGGGGGCCGCCAAATCGGCCCGCGCCCTATATTTCATCCCAC
>JAUZNC010043802.1:0-16928 GCA_034780395.1 Vannuccia rotundouncinata | reverse complement strand
TAAATAACAGCATTTTCTATTGAAATAATCTATCCAGTTATACGATACAGAGTACAGTAGATAGTAAAATATATAATGTTATTTGTTTATTATATTTCTTTCTTGAAATACAAAGTGAAGAAAAGTATTCTCTTTTCATAATTGTAATATACAAAATACCGACAGTTTAAGATAACTTCCTAAAAGTAATCTAAAAATGTGTTATATATTGTCGTTTTTATCACGTTGGTAATAAAGAAAAAGGAAAAAGAAAATATTCTAAAATCTGAAGAAAATATTATTTACGTTTTACTAATAGTTAGTTTTGGAGCCTTTTCCACTGTTTTCTCTGCGTTTGGTAATCCACATTGGTAGCCCGAAAACTGTCTCAGAGTCAATTCCGTGGATTTACCCAATTTACTTGGAATATTTTAATAATACAACACAATTTTTTCTTCTAAACTATTATGATAATTATTTTAGTCAATATAAATAGAATAATGACTATTTACACGAAATTGATAAAGTGGAACTTTATATTACGAGGACACTTTAATTTCAGTGAGCAAAGCGAACGTTAAATTAACTTTTCCGAGTATATCATAATGTACTTAACCAATTCGTGTATGTCATTATAAAGTCCACGTTATGTATAACCAATGGAGAAAAAATAATATAATATATTATTAAAAAAATAAATGGTATATAAATGTATACATTTTATAGATATTGATATTGCTTTCAAAATAAAAATGAATAATATTGCCTTTGTTTTACTTTTTGTTATTGTTAAAAGAATTAATACATATAGTTTTGTCGATGACACATAAAGTAGTCCATGGCATATAAAGCGCTTCTTTAAAGACGAATCCATAACGTATTAAGTCCACTTTATGTACCATGGAAAAAATGAATTTTTCGTTTTCATAAAAGAAGAAAAATATATTTAGAATTAAAATCATCACAATAATTGTGTACATTTAAGAACTTGTAATATCATTGAACATAATATCGAAATTATTTCATTTTCAATATTTTTATATATTGAGAACTCACATCTAGTCTTCCTTTGATTCCAGCATCGTGAAGCGGAGTTCCTCCTATACTGTCGGGTAGTATCGGCGTCTCGTGGTCTAACAGCCAGGTGAGCACCTTCATGTGTCCGCCTGATGCCGCATAATGCATTGGTGTGGCGCCCTGATGGTCGCGTTGACAAGCTGACATCCCTCCCGTAGCAACCTAAATATATGTAAGTTTTTCTACAAATACGTCCGAATATTATCAAAGCTATACAATAACGGATAAATAAATGCATATCTATAAAATCGATGAAAACATTGTGAACAAATTTTATCATTTATATTAAAAAATCTAACATTTTTTATAGATCACTTCGACGATACTCTAAAACATCTAAATAGTACCATTAAAATTTACGAAAATGTGTAACAAAATATAAAGTCAACAATTTTCAAATTTTGGCATCTATGTATGAATAACATATAAAAGAGAGTTTTTATTTAGCAAATAATATTCATTATGAAAACAGACATCAAGAAACAAACATCGATTTGTATAAAAACTTCAGTTATTAAGGTATTAACACAGAAACCTTTCTGAAATAACAAAATTTAATGTAATATTAAAATCAATAAAATATACAGGTTTAGCAAAATCTATCTAAGTCTTAAAATTAAAAATTTAGAGTCTTTAAAATCAATAAGAGTAAAAGATTTTTGAATTGTGGATAGTAGAAATTCGGTATTTGTTATTAAGATAAACATTTAATGTATAAAACTTCCCGCAAACTAAAAGGTACTCTTACCAGCCATTCCACAGTGTCTAAATGTCCATTTTGACTGGCAGCATGCATACAAGTCATCCCGTCGTATGAAATAACTTTGAGGTTCCCCCCAACTTGAAAGAGATTCTGCAAAACAAGAAGGTGACCTTCCTGTGCCGCCAAATATACGGCTGTGACCCCTGAGAGTGTCTGCATATTTACAAGTCTGAAGTAATAGAAAACCTGTAATTAGGTTTTGTTTTTATAAATTTTGGTTTGCATTTGGGGACAACTATAACTCCTAAAAAATCGTTTGAAAACCTTCTGAATTAAGTTAATTCTTCTAAAAAAAATGAGTATCCCTTAAATGTGTGTTAAGGAATAAGTTACAACGTTAACAAATAAAATACGAATTATAAAATGGTTAAATTATTTCATCATAAACGAAACTTGAATGATTGTTATTTTTAAAATTTGTGTATCGAGATAGTTATTATTTTAAATAAAATTATGACATATAACACTAATCAAAAGAATAACTAGACATAGAATTTATGTTTTATCATTTGATCTACGAGAAAATTATAATTCTAATAATTTAATTGTTAATTTAAAAGTTTAAATTCTTCAAAAAATATATAAAAATTGTATTTTTTTAAAAATTAAATACATTTTTAACAACTAAGATAGCGGAAATAATAAAACAAAGATAGTGGATTTCTATATAATCAATAGTGTTGGGTAGATGAGCAAATTCTGCGCCACAAATACAATCCTTATATGAGCATTGTATGTACCCTTTAAATAAAATAGAAGTCAGCTGTTATAGATGACTTGGAAGAATGTATTTCCCGTTCATTCGTATCTTGCTAAGACGGCTTTTTATACTTAGTTGGACTGTGTTCCAAGATAGAAAAGTAAACCAACGTTACCTAATAAGCCTGTGATAGTGAGACTATTAAGTCGGCAAATTTAAATAAATAATTAATTGTAATAACTAACTTCACTAGGAATGATTACATTTTTCTCTAGTAAAGAAGGATCATAAAGATGTTGTTATAATGAATAATAACACTGCATGTTAATAACAGTCTGCTCACAGCAGTTATTCTTTTTAAAAAATTAAAAATATTTAAAAATAGTTGTACGCTTTTAAAATGAATAAAATGTTAACTTTCTAACTAACTTTAGTGGTACTATACTATAGATCGAATTCAAATAAATTCTAAAATAATATTATAACCAAATAAATGTTAAAGGGTTTTTAATTTATACCCAAAAATTCGCGTCTGAATCTAAACTAACAATAATATAAAATGTGTTATATTAATTAAAAAAACATCCGACAACTATAGACTGATGCTCTTACTTAGAATTCCTGGCAATTAATATCTGAACAGCCTCTGTAGCACCTACAGCGGCAGCAAAGTGAAGCGGAGTGGCACCTTCTCGTGTTTTTTGAACCAATGAGTATCCCATTTCTTGGTCTATCAAGGCGGCTATCACCGAAATATGACCTTGATGCGCTGCCACGTGAAGAGGTGTAAGACCTTCCTTATCTGCCTGATACATATCCCATCGGCGTGAAGACTGCATCCACTTTAGGATGGTCACGTGACCTGAAAGAGGATCCTCATCATTAAAGAAAAAGACATCTTCAATTTATAGGAACTATTCTAGAAAATATGTTTTGACAGTTATTTTTTATATCTTTTAGTATAATAAACGTTGGAAAATTTCATACATTTGAATAAGGAAATAATATTATTTAAAAATCTAAATATATTTGGAATTAAAATAAATTAATGAAAAGACAAATCAAAATAGAAGTTTTTGAGTATAATTTCGTTTCGATCTAACGTACATTTTAACATATTTAACATTTTAACTGGTAATTTAAATATATCCCAAAGCAATTACCTCTCTGTGTTAATCAATTAAAATAAGATGGCTACCTACTTGTTCCCAACTTTAACAAGGTTGACAATTTACCTGCAGCTGCTGCATCATGGACTGGTGTCGTACCCAGTTTGGTTTTACTCTTGAGGTCACAGCCACATTCTTCTATTAAGAACTTAAGAATATCCACAGAACCTGACCGAGCTGCATAGTGTAGAAGACCAGCTCCAAATTCATCCTCAATATTGATTTGAAGATGCCGACTAGTGTGAAGATCCTGTAATGTAGCAAGGTCGCCAGATCGAGCCGCATCCAAGGTTGAAATTACTTCTTCAATGGATGTCGTCATCCTTCAAAGTATTGAACAATGACACTAAACAGCAGATCTATCACTTTTCTGTGGACAAAAACATAAATTTGACCATGGTTCCACAATTCTACTAATAACGTTATTATGTGGAAATTATGTAGGTAGGTAATAGGTATTTATAAAGAACAAGCAAAACATTCTTTTAAATTTACATTTTATATTAATATTTATGGTTATATGATATTTAATATTATATTATATTGAATTTAATAATATGTTATATCGAATGGTTATATTTTTTAATGGTTAATGACTTTGTATTCTTAAATATCAAGATAAATCTCTTTAATTGTAATGTATGAGGGAAAAGTGATTTATTATATACCATTAAAATTATTTATTTACCTATTTGTTTTATAAAAAATCAATTTATTAATTTTATCAAATCCTAAAACTTTTATTAAGTATGACATTGCATATTCGCTAAAAGTTTTGAAATTTAAAATATACAAATTTTACTATGTGCAAGTCAGGAGTTATTATTCTAACATCATTCAAAGTTATTATTGTAACAAAGAAATTCCAACTATATTAATTAATAAAGTAAAATTTTGTGTTAGACTTGTTGAAGACAATTTTAAGTCATTAGTGAGCTAGCTTGTTTTCTTTTCATTTCATTTACGGAGCTTGATGGCAAGATGATCTAGAATTGATCAGGGTTTGTACAATATTTGTAAAAAGCAATTAGAAATTCCTGAATTAGAAATACTATTAAAACTCAATGAGAAATTCCTGCATTTCCTTGTGGTCTGTCTATATATTCTAAGAGCAATAACATTGGTTTTAGTCTTTTTTGAATTTTTTGATTAAATAATTTATGGTTTTAAACTAATAACATTTTGAAAATAAGGCAGAAATTATGGCATACTCTGGATTATTGTTAATAATGATATTGAAATATAAATATGTTTAGATTTTAATATAGTGCTGTAAAATAAGTAATATTGTGTAAAATTATTTATTATGTAAACAAAAAAATAAAAATTTTCTCTCATTCAGACGAGTGTAATGCTGACTATTTTATATAATATAATGTGTGAGAAAACTTCTAAGTTATAAATTTAAAAATCTACATAACATTAGTAAAAGATGTTATAATTGGCAGTGTGTTAGAGAAGCATATTATAAAAATTGGCCGGTAAAATACAAAAATTAAAATATAATACTATCTGATTTTATTTAGAATATTATTATTTTCTTAATTGTGTTTTACCTGTATAAATTTGTTTATTGTATAGAATTCTCATACATAGCTGACAAAATTGTGATACAATAGTAGATAAATATTTTTGCTTCCAAAATCAATAATCCTGACCCCTGCAACTCAATATTTAAATATTTTTATGAATAAAATGTAGAGCCACAAAATGTGCTTACCATTTATTTTGGCTATCCAAATAAGGGATTTCTGACAATTAATCCAATAATGCATTGATTGCATAATATATAACTCATTTTCTATTTTTCTTTTGTTTAAAAATTTCATTTAAATAAATCTTCTTAAATGATATTTTGTTCCTTTGAATATTTGATTTTTATTTACAAAATTAGTAATAAAAAATTAATTTATCAGTAATAGATAGGTACTCACCATAAGAACAATATGACTGTGAGAATCATAGTATATATGTATCAATGTTATAAAACTGTAATTTATTATTGACATCCGTTATTATCATATAAATTATTATTTTATATAGAATATATTTCATATTATTTCATATGCTATGAGGTACATTCTATATAAAATGTATTCTAAATATATAAGGTTCCTACTCCCCTCTTTTTACAATATTTTTAAAGATCTTTTGCATAAAATCAATAGGCCTATAAGAAGGTGTAATCAGTCATGCAGGTTTTATCCTGGCATGCACATGATATGCATTTTTAAACAAAGAGAGTATGCAAGAGCGGAAACATTTGTAAATAAAACATGAACATTTACATTTTTTTTAAATTAAACTGTATTTATTGTCATTTTAATTAATAAGTTTAAAAAGTATGTTATATATAAAGATAACATTTATAAAGGTGGTGAAGGCATTGGTAAACAATATGTTTTAGTGATGAAAAAAATTGTTTAAATTATATTAACAATTATTTGGGAACCATATCAAAAATGTGTGAATTAATGCATGCATCAGGCATGAAAAAATATTTTTAAATTTTAATTTTTATCATGCTAATGTCATGGAAATAAAATTTGTCTATTGAGAACTTTTGAATTTTCTAATACACCTTGAGAACACTTGAAAACCTTTGAATTTTTGTAAAATATACAAATATCCATTGAATCCGTTTAAATTTTAATCCTATAATACTACTTTTTTCATGACCATTTTTATAATTTTATATTTTGTTAAAAAATAGTTCCTTTTAAATATTACACTTACAAACATTTATAATTATACTTACCTTTTACCAACAGTATTATAAAATTCAGTTATTTGTAATGCTGCATGATAGTTTTGAGAATACCAAGTGGACAGAAATAAACACCTTTACTTTTTTAACAGTCTAATTTTAAATTATATACAGGGTGTCCAAAAATATCTTGCAACATAGGAAAAATATATCATGCAGTGAAATTATCTATTGTTAGTAGCTATAACTATGGATATCCACAGATCATTGATTATTAGTAACAAAAACATAGGAAAACAAAAAAAAGACAAAATCATGAAGTAAAATTTAAATATCTTCATTAGATTAAGAATTAAATTACTGAATTGAAATAACAGTTACAAAACATGCTCAATGTGACCACCTTCTAATTCAATACACTATACAAACAAGCATGTGTGCATGTTTGAATATTTTGCAACATTTCCATAGAAACTCTTTGACATTCATCTATAATTCTTTCTCATTAATCCTGAATATCTGCAATTCTTAATGTGTACAGCTTTGATTTTTAATATCCCACAAAGAGAAATCCAAGGGCATTATATTTGGGGACCTGGGTGCCCATTCTACCAAGCCTCTTCTGCCAATCCAAGGTTAGTAATCATTGAATCCAGCCAATTATGTACTGAGATTGCATAATGAGGTGGAGCTTCATCTTGCATGAACCAGTCAGGCAAAGCACCATCAATCTGAGGTAACAAATATTCTTGGAGCAGTCTTAAATATCTGTCTTCAGTCACTGTACTCTCAAAGAAATAAGGTCTGATTATTCTTGTATCCCAAATAGTGCACCACACAGTAATCTTCAAAACACTTTGCATTTTTCTTCCTTAATACCAATGAGGATTATCAGTTGCCCAGTACTGCATATTGTGTCTGTTCATTTCTCCAGATATGGAAAAGTTTGCCTCATCAGAGAACATAACAGTTGCAATTGAAGCCAAGAACCATTCACACATTTCCAGCTTTCTATTCAGATCATCCTCCATAAGTTTATGAAGAATACTCTTTTTATATGGATTAAAAATGATTAAAATGGCTGTAATTCTTTAATTATTATTTTTTATTTAAAAAAGTGCAATCTATATGATTTAGGTATATATGTGTGTGTGAACTGAAAGGTTTCATAGTTTTTATTCATTAGGAGAAGGCTGTTCCTATTTGGACGTATGTCCGTCTACCTCACACACTATTTGGATGTGCAATAAAATTTTAATTAAACACAAAAATTGTGTTAAGGAGCCAGACTTGGGACTAGAAATAAGTTTGTGTAAAGCTTTGTATGGATTTTAATATCCATTATTTCAATATTTTTATAAAAATCTGAATAGTGACAGTAATTAACTTATGTATGTCCGAATAGTGTGTGGGGTAAATATATTAAATCTGTAAATGGACATATGACCAAATAGCCACTACATAGAAATATATATTCAATATTTTAACGAATGCAGAATCAATGTAAACTACAGTATGAAAATTATTAGAATACTATACAAATAATAATATACATCAAAACCAAACCAGACCTGATAATAATCTAAAATTAAGCATTTATATCCAAAAAAAGTTATATTTAAGGCAGCGCAAATTTTTTTAGGGAAAAATTAAAATATCTGCTCGCGCCAAAACTTATAGAAATTATATATTTTAGTTTAGGAAAACAATGACTTTTATAATATAAATAAACGCTTTAAATATTGTTTAATATCCCAATGACCGAAAGAAAATTAATCTGGCACCGCGGAGCTTGGCGACTAAGGGCTACTTCTTAAAAAGCTTCTTCTTAAATGGTCCACAGTTTAGTAAAAAGGACTACTTTTTGATCTGTTAATTGTTTATTATATGCTAAATTATGCATGTATGTATATAGCCGCTATACCAAGCAAAAGACTGTTACATATTGTTTTGTTTTAATTAATTAATTATTATTATTCATGTTAATGATTGATTTCAATGGAAATAATTTTCAGGTAACTATTGCTGCAACTACTACCTTGTACTTAACTTCATAAAATAAAAAGCTATGCTATTCGAGGCTGACGTATTACTATAAAATTTACTATAAAAATTATTATAAAAATTACATGGTGTCAGAAGTAAAACTCATTATTTATAATGCAAAATAAGAAATATTTCATAATAAGAACACAATTAATCACGTATGGCTAAATTTAATCCTCCAAAGGAATTTATGCTGGAGGGAAACATAGCAGAAAATTGGAAAATATGAAAGAAAGAATTTAATTTTTGTCTTTTAACATCGGAGAGTATAGACAAGGATGATAAAATCAAATCATCTAAGTTATTATCTGCAATAGGGAGTAGTTCACGAGAAGTGTATTATACATTTAAATTTGAGGAAGAAAAAGATAAAAAGGAAATTATTTTAGATAAATTCGATTTGCATTTCAAACCAAAGAAAAACATCACTTTTCAGAGGTTTCAATTTTTTCAACTGCCCAGAAAGAAGATCAAAAGATTGATGAGTTTGTGACCGATTTGCGTGCTAAAGCTAATCATTGTGATTTTGAGCAGTTATTTAGTAATGTTTAGTGAAAATAATACGTCAACCTCATATAGCATAGCTTTATATTTTTCGAAGTTAAGTAGGTACTCCTGCCAAACACTAAAGACATACATTGTAATTCGCTAAAAAATTACTCAGAAACGCTTTAATTCATTGACTATTTTATCGTATCATAAAGACAGAATGATTTATGTATTCTCCATTGCTCAATAATTTGTGAGTTGGAATGAAAACCTCCTAAAAAACTTTTGTAATTTTATGTAAATTGTGATTCAATTTCAATCAACTATTGCATATTTGATCATATTTACAAATTTTATAGATCTTTTTCTATATATCATGTTTAATTACATATTTTTAGTCAATTCTTATAATATCATGTTTAATTACATATTTTTAGTCAATTCTTATAATATCATGTTTAATTACATATTTTTAGTCAATTCTTATAATATCACATTTTTAATTTTCCAAAATGTATTATAATATAATATGTGTCAGCATATATATCCTGGGGCGGAACAGCATTTTTATCCACCATAGAATTTTGGAAACATTGATATCTTAATAATGTTTATTAGCTAGATCAACAACCTTTATTAAATTATTACTTACGATATCAATAATGCATGAAAATTAAAGCTTATTAAGTAATTTAAAGTCATTTTAGTTACGGTTCGTTAATAGCTATATGAACATGAAATTAGAAATTATTTGAAAATTATACAGTAATAATAATATGATGTAATTATTATGTATAATGTTCCAGTTTTATAATTGCTACTTTTTGTAGTCCTTGAATCATCATTTAAGATGAATCCAGATTTTTATATTTATATGGCGCAATGTCTTTGTGAATTAATAGTAATTCAATATTTATAATAGGTGAATTAGCAGGCCTGGCTTCTATAGCTAAGAACTGTGAAACCTGACCTCCAGGTTCAGTATTGTTTTACGAATATTTTTGTGGTTTTATATTATTATAGTCGAAACCTTGTTATGTTTTCAGTGTGAGATCCCAATTTAATCTTGCATTTGTCTCCTTGCTGACTATAGCTGATCACCGTTAATTTTTTTACATGATTTTCAATTTTTTGGATCAACCTATAAAATTATTAAATTATTAAATAAATAATAAATATTTAAAAATATTTTTATTACTTGTCATTCAAAAATTATTCAGAATTGGCTGTTTTTACGATTATTAATATCATAATACCTATAATTTATATGTTAACAATAGCTATTAATACTTTTAATAAATACTAAAAAAATCTTTTTAGTTATAGAATATATCTATCATTTCATTTGAAATGATCTTCGTTTGTGATTTGGACCAAATTATTATTTGTTTAAAATTAAGTACCTTATACTTACTTGTAGGTTTATTATAAGAAAGCTCCATATCTTCTTTATTTCAGTCGATCATTTCACAAGTGTGTAAACCTTTATTTAGAATTAGAATAGGTACGTACCGTAGAGCTATAATATGTTACAATATAATATAGTATCCTACGGTCAAAAGGTGATTGATTACCTTAACTATAGTTTAGGGTAATCAGATTTGAGGACATATATATATATATATATATTTCTACTATATAGTTGATTTATTGTTGAATACCTATAGTAATACTGTGAATTAGTTTCTTATAAAGGAGATCTAAAATAAATTTCTACATATTTTGCATCAATATAGAAATGAAAAAAGTATATTTCATTACATAGGTATTATTCTATTTTGCACATAATTCGGTGTGTTCAAGGTATAGCATATATATATATTAATTTATTATAACATTCCTGCTAATAATATTAAATTTTCGTAAAAAAACGCTTATAATATTGTACATTTTATTTATTTATATAGTTTTGTCAATGGAAACAAACAGGCGAGAAGGAAGCTCTTGTACACTACATTCAGATTGCAAATCAAACATTTGTCAGAGAACAACAATTACTCGATTGTCAGGAGTGTGCACAAAACATTCTTCATTTCCAAACAAAATAGGAGATGGTGGTCAGTGTACAGAAAACGACCAATGTTATTCCAATCATTGCTACGAGTTTCGCGGACTTAAATTATGTTCTATTAGCACCCCTGGAACAAATAAATTTGGCACCGATTCTAATTGTCAAATGGACAGTCATTGTGATTCAAATTATTGTCATGACTATGGAAGTCAAAAGCTTTGTTCAAAAACTTCAAAAATGCAAGGATTCATTGGTGAATTTGGGGCTTGTCAAAAGGATGCCCAGTGCTATTCAAATTACTGTTTTCGAGTAAAGGATTCTATCCTAAAGCATTGCTCAAAGGACAGTTCCATCTTAGGAAAAATTGGTGGTGGTGGACAGTGTAAAAGGGATGAACAATGCTTTTCGAAGTATTGTCATAAATTTCCTGAAGGATTCTTCTGTGCAAAAGATTCTCGAAATCGCAATAAAGTCGGCTCTCCCGGGGTTTGTTTGAAGGACTTTCATTGCTTTTCTAATTATTGTCACACAGATAAAAATAATCGTTCACGGTGTGCAAATGATTCAATTCATCCTGGAAAGGTGGGGGAGTTTGGAGCCTGTCAAAAAAATTCTAATTGTTATTCCAACTATTGCCACGAGATGAGAAAGGGTGTTTTGTTCTGCGCTCTGGATTCCATACAGATGGGAAAAGTAGCACAATTAGGGAATTGTTTACGGGACAATCAATGTTATTCGAATTATTGTCACAAGGGAACGTGTTCGAAAGACTCTTCAGCTGTCGGATTTGTCGGTCAATTTGGTTATTGCCAAAAGGACAGCCAGTGTTATTCTAATTTTTGTCATCGTTTAAAAAATAAGAAAATCTGTTCTTTGGATTCATCGGTTCAAGGAAAAATTCGAGGTGGCGGAAGCTGTGTACATGATTCACAGTGCTTTTCTGGTTATTGCCACTTTTATGGTGTTGATGGAATATACTGTGCACGAGATTCAACAACTCCAGGATTAATTGGAAATATGGGTCCTTGCCAGTTTAATTCCCAATGTTTTTCTAAAAACTGTACATTGACGAAATACAATATTAACTATTGTAGGAATTAAACTGTAATCAGGATATCACAAAACAATATTAACTACTGTGTAGGAATTAAACTGTAATCAGGATATTACAATACAATATTAACTACTGTATAGGAATTAAACTGTAATCAGGATATTACAATACAATATTAACTACTGTATAGGAATTAAACAGTAATCAGGATATTACAATACAATATTAACTACTGTATAGGAATTAAACTGTAGTTTGGCATTTTTATAGATGTATTTCATGTATTAGATGTGTTACAATCAAGCAGGTTTTTGTTATAACATTTAGTATTAATGTATAGTTAAATTGGAAAACTGATAACAAATAAAAATCTTGAAAAATCATAATTTATAGTTTTAATTTTATTAGAAAATTTATGAATTGTACAACTGTCAACGATTGTAAAAACGAATTTATAATTTTTTAATCGTAACATTATTCTCTTTTTTTAAATAAGCAATGTCTAAATATAAATATTTTTAATTTAAATTCTGTCCTATTATAAACCATGTAAGCTCTATACCATAAAATATCCGAAAAGATGTGTTGGCAACGAAGTGTGTCACCCGACGAATACCGTCCTCGTCCGACGGATTGCGAACCTGATAAAATAACTGAATTCATTCCTTGTTTTTTATCTAATTTACTATCAATAGGGATTCACATTTGGACTCACTAAAAAAAACTAAGATCTGCTTTGAACCACTAAAGTTGAAACTGTTTGCACTCATCGCTGAGCCCAAAGATTTTCTCAAAAATGAATATTTAAAAATGGGAAATAGTTCCAGTTTCTGCACCCAAGCTTATCGAAAGCTTGAACAACCTTCCTAATCCAGCAAAGATGTGAGATTCTTATTATAGTTTTTTGAAAAGAGTTTCTATATGAATTCTGAATCAATTTACTGAATATTTAAAGTGAAGTCTAGCTGCGATCAATGATTCTATTATTCAATGAGGTTCTTTAACTATTGAGTTAGCATATTTTCTCTTAACTATATATGTAGTCCGGGATCAGACGGTTTTAATCAAAAATTTTGGTGCAAAAGGTTTGATACTCTTATCAAGTAATATGATGCATGGGATGATCAAATATGTAAATCTTGTTTAGAAATTATACATCATTTTTTATGAGCATTTTAGTTTTTTTCATATTAAAGAATATATGAGAAATTTCTATAGTTTTCACCTAATTTTCATGAAAATGCACATTTTAAAGAAAATAAAGATGTTATTCACCCTCTTGAATAAGTTGATGCAATTTGTTCATCTAATCGTTTTCAAAATATTTCAAGCAAAATTATACGGATAGGTCAAACTAATTAGGTATTTTCTAGTAACATTTGAATATTGGTTGTAAAGCTAAAATATGCCTAGAATAGGCTTTAGTACTAATAATAATCCTAAATATTGATAAATTCATATCTTTGAAATACAATGCAATTTTGCTAAATAAAACAAAAATTGCATGCAGTATACTTTATTACATGCGAGTTATCTATATAGATATAATAGATTACGTGAACAAATATAGATAACAATTTGTATAGTAAAAATGAACACTACATGAAGACTAAAACAACCATTAGCAATTTTGTAAAACTGTAATTAATTTGATATACAGTATATGTATATATACATCTATGAATATTTAACGATTTAAACGATTACTATAATGGAATAAAATTTTACATAAATAATTCATAAAAATACTAAGAATAATGAAATAAAATTATAGAACAAAGACAGTATATCTACTTTGTAAGAGTCATGATGAGAATATAAACAAATTATAATATGATAAAATGTAACGAAATATGTAATGATAAATTTTTCGAAATATGAAAATTAGTAATTATGAATATTTTGTAACTTAATAAAAAAAGATTTATAAAAATACTCACAATGCCAGTAAAAGTAGAAAAACTGAGTGAAGTTTAGGAAACGACAACAACGAAAAAAAACTATTTACAGAAATTTGACATTTAACAATAAATAATGGAATTTTTTTATTAAAACATTTGATCTCCAAAATTTAAATTCTGACCAAAAACCGGAATTATAAAACACATATTAGTCTCTCTTATTTCCTAGTGTAGGTTAGAAATATTTCATGACAGAAAATTTAGCTTAAATTTCTCTCTATAAGACTTTGACCACTGAGAATTTTATTACACATATGTTATTTTGAGAAAGTTGAGAAGTATTTCATAGTGGAACTGCTTTCATTTATATTACTAAAAGTAAATTTACATCTATTTACATATTATAGATTGGCGACACAGCCATATTACATACTTTAAATACCAAAAAAATGTAATACATTGAAAACAGATCATAAAAACTGAATTTCCGTAAACTACTTTTGTAGTATATTTTATTATGAAGAATAAAATAGTTTTTTTTAATGAATTATAAATAAATAATATTATAAGTAAAATTCCTTCACAAATAACAATGAATATAATGGAAGCATAATTTTGAAGTCTGGAAAAGTTTTGGAAAAAATTCTAAAATTAGTCCAATTTGCATTTAATTTTCGTTCGAGTACCAAATAGACTACACACATTGTCTGAAGTACGTTGTCAAATTCGATATTGAACTATTCTATTTTTTATTGCGAAATTTGAAATTAACAATATATTTTAGTGTGGTGGAGAAAGGTTCTTCTATCGGAATTGTTTAGCTTAAAATAAATAATTATAAGATCGAATGTGTCATATAATGGCGATTGCATTCACACTGAGTAACATTTAACTATTCATACGTATATATTACTTTCAAACTGTGAAATCAGTTTTTTCACAGTGGATATTACTATTATGTGAACGTTATATCAGCAAAGAATTAGTGTTTTAAAGAATTTACTGAATAGAAATTTACAAAAATACATTTAGTATTTTCATATCTTTACGGTAATTTGTTTAAAGTCGAAAAGTATAACCAAGTTTAATTATAATTATATTTGTTTCTTATAAAATAAAAATAGATAAATAATAAATTAATTGACTTATTCCGTTAAATTTCTGTCTTAATTTCAAGGCATCTCATAATTTCGGTTTAGTGTCAGATTTGGTGATTTATGAATCTTTCAAAATAAAAATGTTAAAAATTAAAATTGATATTAATACTAGAAAGGTAATATAACAAAATGGCAATAGTCAATAGAAAAGTATGTACAAAAACAATTTGTAATAAGAAATCAATATTGATACATAGTAGTATAATTCGAATTACCTGTATCTTTCGAAAACTTCCAAAGAAATTTGTCGAGTGTTTAAAATAATTAATAATTGCGATGCTGCATAGAGCCTATGTGATTGTCAAATTATATTGTGCACATATATTATAATATAAACATATAAAAAAGTAGCGTTCTCATAACAAAATATCCAATTCTGGCAGAATTCAAATAAGTTTAACGGAATCAAATAAATTGGAAATTGTTTTTAATATTTTTGTATAGCAAGATCAAGGAAAGGTTATGCGGGTCAACATTTTTCAGTGGACCTTTGACAGTTAGTCTTTTGGAACAAGCCCATTCTTATTCAATTCGGGGCTCTCATTTGACGAGTAGAAATCATCGGAGTCTGAGAGAGGACTTTGGTCGAACTGGGAGGGGGGAGAGGTCTGCTTCATGGTTGGGTAGTGTAGCGGCTTTCTCGGGAAACAGGGCGACACTGAACTGCTGTGGTTGCTCTCGGAATCGTTTTCAGAATAGCCTAATTGGGCCTTACGCACGTTCCAGTGGAGGCACTGGGCCAGACCCGAGAACCAGTCATCAATCTAAATTTAAATTTTATTTAAGACCTCTTATTAAAAACGTAAGGCTTTTAAGTGAAAAATTGAACTAATATATATATTATTCTCCGTAAATATTATCAAATTATCGCATAATTATCCACCTGGTTTTTCCTGCATATATAGGGCACTGGATAAGGAGAGGTCGTGATGGAGACGGACTCGCCTTCAACGAGCTCCCGTCGCGAACGACCATCGATACTGACCCAGGCGGTATTGCGAGCATTAGGCGATAGGGAGACTCTGATCTGCACCCCCGCGGGAAGAACGATGGGCCTAAAGCTCAGTGAGTGAGCGTTGATGGGTGTGATGAGCATAGAGGGCACGCTGGGATGGATCATGCTGGCTCCAGCTGCCATCGAGTAAGCTGTGCTCCCCGTTGGTGTGCTTATTATCAGGCCTGAACACAGAATGTTAGACAAGATGAGTAGTAGGCTAAGAGATTCATGAAGTTAGTACAAATTGTACTTAAATTACCCTTCTAGATAGAAATCAAAAAAGTGGTTCTAGTTGTATCAAGAAATCTGTTATATCATAGGTTTAATTGGTATATGAAATCAATTATGAAAATAAAATATATCTAGTTTATTATATAATGAAATAAATAAAACAATCCGTATAACATTTTTTATATTATAAAATTTATTTTTCAATAATCATAATAAATTTCTATGATTAGAACCTTTAACATTCTTAAGAATAAATAATACAATGGCCTTAATCTGAGTTGTAAGTGAATAATAAAATGCATCAGATTGACACTAATTGAAATGTACTACACAACACATACAGCGACCGAAAGGGTGTTCACTGGAGCATGATTATGTACTGCACAACACATACTGGAGCATGATTATGAACTACCCAACACATACTGGAGCATGATTATGTACTGCACAACACACACTGGAGCATGATTATGTAGTGCACAACACATACTGGAGCATGATTATGTACTGCACAACACACACTGGAGCATGATTATGTACTGCACAACACATACTGGAGCATGATTATGTAGTGCACAACACATACTGGAGCATGATTATGTACTGCACAACACACACTGGAGCATGATTATGTACTGCACAACACA
>JAUZNC010043791.1:0-16928 GCA_034780395.1 Vannuccia rotundouncinata | reverse complement strand
AATGTATTGATCATAATACAGCCACATATTTATACGTTAATAATAAAACAATAAATCGCAGTAATATGAATTGATCAATAATTATATAGGATTTGATTATTGCAAAAAGTCGGTTATTAATATATAAGTAAATGGGTTTGCTCTTTTAAAACTATTATTGTAATATAATTCAAATAATTAATTATATAATAAATTTTAATTTCTTAAATTAATGTTTATAGATAATGTTATTAAAATTAATATCAAATGAATATTTATAAATAATATTATTATTATAATTGTAAATATTTAAATAGAACAAATATTTAGTTTTACATATCTAGTTCAGTTTACCATATTTGAATATAAAATTAATAATATTTGAATAAAATTTCGTTATAAAAATATAATTCTTACTACCAATTAGAATTTTTACACGATTTGGTTCTGATATATCTAAACATTTTGCAATATTAAAATTAGTTCAGGGGGGGGGGGTCATTTATTACCCCACTCATACTTACAGTAACTTTTTTTACCAATGTTAAAGTTGTATAACTACAGTACATATTATTATCTCGATAATGAAATTGTTGTGTCCACATGTTATGAAAACGACTAGATGCAAATAAATAGTCTAAAAAATCGAATAAAAGCAAAACCATGTATAATTACTACATAGTGTTAACAAATCTATTTTAGTTCGCATAAAAATATATTTACTTGGAATATTTATGAGAACTATATTTAATTTTATAAAATACCATTTCAGGAATAATTGTATTGAATTTTTAAAATTTATAATTATATGCAGTCAATAACCCATAGACTGGAAAACCTTGAATTTATAACTAAACTATATTTATAGATTAATTTCTCCGAATTAAAAAAAATCAATAAAAAAACTTAAGATATGAAAATGTATTATATAATATTTATAATAATAATACACAAACTAAAAAAATGAAATACATTTCGATTACAAGAATACAAAGACATATAAGATCATGAATAAATCATGAATAAACCTCCCAATAGATAATAATTATAATAATATGTGTATATTTTTGGAACAAGATGTACAAATAAGAATCGTGTACACGGCAGAAGGTATTAATGCATATTAAGATAAAGGTATTAATGTATATTAGTAAAGTAAAAAATAATAACTATTTATCAGTACATAAGTAAAGAAATCAGGAGATATAGGTGTATTGTTGAACCTGGAGGTGCAGCTGGGGATGAATGAGTTTTTGAACCGACTTGTTTTGGTTGGAGGTTGAGTAGGTCAGCCGGTGCGGGTAGAGAGCGAAGGTAGAAATTGATATAGCTTGTTGTTGCGGTTTTGTAAAATTTTGTAGTAGAGTTTGTCGGCATCTTGGATGCGACGAGAAGTTATAGAGGGAAGTTAATGTAGATGCATGGAGGGTCGGTGATCTTGAACCGGCATATTAGGCGGTGAGCTCTGTTCTGCACACGATCAATTCTTAATTTGAGATACGGAGGTAAGTTGGAAAACAGCGGTGACGCGTATTCTAAGACGGATCTCATGATGCCGAAGTAGATGAGCCGTACACAGTTATTCCTACGGGTTCATTTTAAGGTTCACTAAAGGTTCACCTGCAAGAAATTTGGTTCATATGCAAGGGTTCAGGTGCATAAAAAATGGTTCATATGCGTAAAATTTGGTTCACATGTTACGGTTCTCGAAACTTATACAATCAGTACAGCTTAATCATAATGCCACTATAGCTATCATTTTGAATCATAAAAATCCCCAAGAATAAGAATATTCAAATAATAAATGTGTTTTATTTTGATTAATATTTATCAAAAAGATACAAATACAAATTTTTAAAATTAAAAAATACAAATTCAATAAACTATCAATATAGAAAAAGTTTACAAAAATGTAGTGTTTTGTAATATTATAATACTAACGTTATCAATATGTTGGAATGTGTTAGAAGATAACTAATAAAGTTACGTTCATAATTTGTTTGTAAGTCAGTATAATTTATAGAAAATATAAAATTCTTATATATAAGTACTCAAGTCATAAAACTTTCCTGCCAATTTTGTTTGGGTGGACGATTTCTAATGTGGAGGTCCATCTCTGCAGGTTACCCATCACCTAGCTGGTTGGAGTTCGTTCCAGCTCCAAATTTCCCTTCCATCAATGCACACTCTGATAGGGGATCATAGAAACTAATCCTTTATTTAATATGGTAATAAAAGGGAATCTAAAAATACTATATATCTTTAATCAACAAATAAGCAAAGTTATATAAAGGTATACTTATCTATTATGTGTTTACAGGTCTATAAAGTGAATGTGTCTTAAAAGTCATATTAATTACAAACTGCCAATATAAATTTTAATTTAGACATTATTTAAACCAAATACGCTAATTTCGTAACCTTAACCTGTAATATGTCTATGTAACATTTAACAAAAAAGTTTCTTATCAATATACTCCAGACGCATATTTGATGAATTAATCAATAAAACTGGGAGTTAGAAAATTTTCAGAGTTAGGAAATGAATACAGTCATCTGGCAAATTATATATTCATGTGTGAAGTAGATAATAACTTAGTCCTTAGTCCTTAGAAGTGAGCGTTTTCCATGCTTCATCGTTGTTTCACTGCGTTAAGTATTTCTGCCATCTAGAGTTGGGGGAAGACATTCTTTGACCTGTTTTGTGAATGTTATAGTCTATTTCCTTTATGAGTTCTCCGAGTTCCAGCACATCTGAATGAGTTGTGATAGCGGTTGGTCGTTTTAATGATTTCGTACGCATTAATTGGGGAGGCCAAGAAGCATACAAAAATCTATTTGTAGTGTGATCGCTTGTATGAAATTCGTTTTACTCTACAAAGCATTCTATAGAAAACCCGGAAAGTCTGGAGGTCATTTTCTTTGTTAAATTCCAGATCTCGCTATTATATTTATTGTTATTATCTGTAAAAACATTGTGCAATTAAAACCTATTGATCGGGTTTTCATGCGCGCCGACAGAAGGGGGGGGGGGGTTAAAGAGTCGAACGACCTCTTACTGTATATATAATTCTGGCGCCCCTCTCAAGAATTAATTAACACTAGGAAAAATGAGCCATTTGCCGGGACCACAGCACGAAATTAGATTTTGAGGCTTAGAATGTAGGAGAATGCATCTTAGGCAACATTTATCTATTTTTATTGAATATTGTTCGACCCTTTAATTTTTAGAAATGTTCTTAAGAAAGGCGCCCCTCCTGAAATGTCCCATTTTATTTAGTGTAAATTCATCTCGATTGGTGCGCTTTTTTATATTGTTCAAGACTTTGATAAAATAGAGGAAGTGAAAGCAGATCTACAAGCAAGAAGGGCATCAATGAAGACCCACGACTTTCAGCATTTAGCTCTTATGAACATCATTACGGACACCCAATAAACTATGACAGAGGATGTTTTAAAGAAGTTTTTAAAACTTCACCCTTATCGTGTTGACATGTCTAATCTATTGTTTTTCATTAAATAGGTCCAACTTTGCAATGTCATGTAAATGTGTATTATGTGTGTATGTGTGTATCAAAATTTGGAGCTGTTTGACTTTGCTATCATTTGTAACCGTGTACGTACAAAATTGTAATTCAGACATCTAATTTAAATGAATTATTACAGTTATTGTTACCAATCATGTTGAAAAATGTAGTATAGCTAAGATGTAAATTCCATACTTGCATGGTTACATATATATTATGAACATACCTATATGCATTTTTATAATAAACTGTTTATACAACTAATTCGATTTTTTAAACGGCACCCTTTTGCATTCATACTACCCCCTTCCAAAATTCCTAGCGGCGCGCATGGTTTTTTACGAAAAACCCTATTGTATTTATTTTTAAACATTATATCATATCTATTTGTACCTACCCCACTACCATAAATAGTTTCTATAAATTATTTAAAATCATTAGTTGTCAGGTAAGTTTTAAACTTTTATTTAATTCGTATATAATATACAGTATAACTAGAATTAAATGGAAATTAGAATAAATTAACAATTTGAGGTAAATATACAAAATATTCAAAATATAAATCGTTTTTTCAGTTTCTGTAAGTATTTTCAAAATGGCGACTGAAGTTATTAAATATTTTAAAACTAATTTTTAAAATTTAGATTTCCAATTTTGTTACTCTATATAATTAAAATCAATTCTACTTATATATTAAGTTAAAATAAAAGTAAACTTTATTAATAACAATAGTTAATTTGTTCCAGAATACCAATATTTTATTACAAAAATACAATCATATACCTATGTATTATATACGTATTAAGATCTATTTAATTTCAGTAGAGAACATCATTTTTCGAATAATTATATAATGTTATCATTTTTGCTAAATTTTCAATTGGAACCTTTACTTTATTAGTTCAATATTGAACGTGAAATTATTTGAAAAAAGTTGTATAGTTACAATTTTACAATGTAGGAAAGATTCAAAATAATAATGTATTAAAGTTATTATTTAATCGAAAGAATTCTTAATATACTATTATACAATCAAATTAACATTTACGTAAATTATGTCAAATATTGATCAAAATTGATCTAAAAATAGCTATTACTTCATCGCTTAACAACGAAATTTCTATTGGTTGACAAATAAAAAAATGATTAGATTAAACAAACTATAAATTTAAGAATTTATTCAACAAATTGTACATTAATACAATTAGTCTAGTAGTATGTTTAAAAGTCAACAAAACAAAAGATATCATTTAAAACAAGAACAGCTTTAATCATAGTAGACATTCCAATTTAATAGCTACAACAGATGATTCATGAAACATTCTTGAGATGATAGGTAATACAAACGTGTTTAATATTCTATAACAATAGTCATTTGTTGTGAGAACGGGGAATTTAATATTATTGTGATACAGTTTACAGAATGAATTGATGACATTGAATAATTATACAATATAATTGATTGACTGAGTAATGGATATGAGACATTCTGGAATTCGTTTATTTGACAGAAAATATTAACTAAACCATTCTGGAATTTGTTTATTTCACAGAAAATATTAACTAAACCATGTTTAAGACTGCATATTGAGTTTTAAAAGTGAACAATCGTTTATATATTTGAACATTACCTACATAAAATATATTTATTCTAAAATAATTTTATTGAAGTCCTTATTTTTATTTCAGAAGTCTGAATTGACCAGAAGAATAAATTCTTCACAAAACTGAATTTATCAAAATATTGAAAAATTTGAATCAATGAATCGAATATTAAGTATAATTTGTTTCGTATTTTTTGCAATTTTATGTGCAATACCTTCGAAAGGCGGATTGCTTACAGCTTCAGCGGGATACGGTATTTGCATAACTGGTTGTAACGCTGTGTGGGGGGCTTGTGTTACGGCATCTGGAGGTGTGGCAGGTGTAACTACCGGTGGTTTGGCAGTTCCGGCAGCAATATTGGCCTGTAATGCAGCCCAAGGAGTGTGCATGGCTGCATGTGCATCAGCTCTGACAATAGCACCTACACCGTAACAACTGGTTGTCTACGAAATATAATGAATTTTATAAATATTTGTAATGGATTCTATTAAAATATGAAGTACCTACTGGTCATAGAAATATAAATAAGATAGAAGCGGCATGTATATAGAAATTTTGGATAAAAAATACATTGGTTTTATATGCAAAATCGGAATTTTATTGTTGTCTTTAACTAAAGATTGTGACGTTCCCTATTATTGAATTATACTTTATTATATACCACTTTAAACACAAATATGGTTTTTAAAATATTGCAATGGAAGTTTCAAATTAACGGAATTTAATCGATATAATTGAATTTTAAAAGAGGTCTAATTTCATAAGCTGATATTGTTGCTTACGTATTTAAATACATTTAATTCGAAAAAAACTATTTTCAATAAATATTTATAGAAAATCTTATTGATAATTTATAGTTGTCTAATATGCGAGATATGTGAACAATTAAAAAAATAATTCTTTTAAAATTCACTATTTTAAATAGAAAAAGAAAGTGTCGTACATAGTAATAAAAATAATTTAACTTCATTATTACAATATGATTAAATATAGTCATCTTGGTTAATTTTATAAGTTAATGTTAAATACAAATATAATCTTGTTCCAAATTTTGTATTAAATAATTAATAAATAGAAGACATTTAAAAAAAATAGATAACCGTTTATTTAAAGTAGGTAACATATAAAATGCATGCAAATAAACTAAATGTGATATAATCAGAACAGTACTGTTTCGTTATGGGGGATAACATAGAAAACATAGATAGCAGTAAAAAACACAGATTACTGTTTATTATGAGAATATAAAATGCGTGTAAATATAAACTGAATGTGGTAATCAAAACAATTCAGTGTATTCGCCGACTTCTTTCACACTGACTTTTTCATTGTAAAAATATTAATCCAAAAAAGATACTACTCAGAAAAGAACACATCTCAAAGCAGACCAAACCTTTGGATGAATTAATGGCCTTCAGCTCGTAATATCGGATGTCTCTGTCTAGCCACTGCACAATGACAACTAAACCAGAGACCTTTCTTCTCTTGAAGATTGACTAGATGTAATGGTTGTGGTTGCGAATATGTTCCTAGCAAGTTTTATACAATGACAGGCATTTCAATGCATTCGATACTTTATCTCCATCAATCATAAGGTTGCCGTTGACATTATTGATGACCCAGCTGCAGCCCATCTGCTTTAGAGTGCTATAGTTTGATGTCAATCCATCCAGTGACCCACGGCACACACATACTGATTCCCAAAAGAGTTTTCATGTGCTGCTCAGCTGTCAAGCTCATGAGTGTAGAGGCCAACAAACCTAAGAAAGGCGAAAGTATAAAAAATATTACTAGATTATTAATATTTATAAAAACTTTAAAGATAACTTTTTAACTTGATATAAGCATTTTCGAGTAATGAGGAGATAAAATTATCTATCAGATAAAACATTGGAAAAAATATATGTACTTTGTCAATTTAAGAGCTAGATTTCGCTGAGGCTTGATATTCCCCAACACCGATTCTGTGCTGTCCTGGGAAAAGTCTGGCTGACCTGGCTGTGTAATTTCTGTCATGACCAACGACTTATATATTAATTATCCAGACCGACAAACTGACCAATATTCAATTATAGTAATAAACGTCCGCGAAGAAATATATCTATATCGATAATCAATGCCAAATTGATGGGCGGAAGTTCAACATTAACTCTAAGATTAATGAAATTTATAAATTAATCGATTAATATTTATTGAAAACCCCTTTTTAAAACGAAACTAATACCGAATATAATTGAAATAAGCTCTGGACGTTTTTTTCATCAGTTTGCTGGTCTAGATAAATATTATATAAGTCAATGGTCATGACCTACAATTTTTGTATAGTTGTATATAATTTCTATAAAATCAAGTTATATTATTTAATTATTAATCAGATTATTTATTAATATACCAGCATCAATAATAATAATAACTTTTATTAAATCAAGTTATAACATTTCATAAGTAATCACATAATTTTATGACTTATTTATTAATATTAAAATTTATCAATATTTCAGCTATTTGACATCAACCTATGAAAATATAGGGCATGAATTATTAATAAATAAGAAAAGCTATTTTTCAAGATAAATTTATGACAAAATTGCTTTTCTTATTTATTAATAATTCATGCCCTCTCTTTTCAAAGGTTGAGGTCAAATTGCTGGAACATTGCTGCCCCTAAAGTTTAATACAATTCAAAAACGCATTAGATTTCTTTAAACAATTATCACAAGGGTTGCAGGATTTTTAAGACTTCTTTTCCGATGAGGATCACGATTACAGTCACTATACGCAAGATCCTGATTAAAGAATATAGAACATTCACTCTATAAAATAATAGTTGGCAACTAAATTTAACACTACTGGAACCACATAGTTTTTTTTTGTTTCCCCATATTAAAGAATAGGAATATTTATACAATGCGGGGTTACTTTACAAGAAAATTACTATTTTTTATATATTAAAAGATTTTAAAAAGTTTTTTTGAATATATGATTTTAAGCATGTATTGGTGATTTAACATACACATATGTATTAATATTTCATATAATTTTATTCTCATGTACTTTTGAATGAATATTGGCATTAAACACATTTTTACGAAAATTCGTACAAAATTGAGTCTAATATAAATATTCAAAAGCGAATGAAAATAAAATTATATGATAGGTGTGATAATTTTTTGATTATATATAAAAAAATCCGTTATATGTTCAAAATGATATAAGGAAATCCTGTAGTTATATGTTCATAATCATATACAACAAAACTTTTTAAACCCTAATTAAACCCATTATTTTTTAAGAAATATACATTTTCTTGTAAAGAAACCTAATATTGTATAAATACTCTTATTCTTTTATATTGTTAAACAAAAAAGCTCTGCGTGGTCCTAACCAACCGTCCCTAACAACCGATTTTCCATACGAGGAGAATCAATTCCGAAGAGTACTTTTCGAATGCTGGAATGATATTTTTCTATGCAAACCTCTAAATCTAAATTTTTAATCAACATCTCTATATGGATATTTCTGTAATCTTTATAGAATTTTAAATTTATATTTTATGGATTTTTGCATTGCTCTCTATGGATTTTCTCCAATACTTTTCAAAATTAGTATACGTATATTACGTGTTAAAGTTTGATAAAGATTTAGTAAATGAATAGATACTATTTATATTAATAAGTCGAAAATTAAGAAAAGTAGAAAGTAGTGGTGTAAAGTAAAAAGTGTAAGTAAAAGTAATTGAAAAAATAATACAATTTAAATTGATTTAATATATGATTTAAATTAATGCTTATTATTGAGTCCCTTTTATGATATTACAGATTATTTTTACCTATATGATAGCATTGTTCTCTATTTTTTCTGTTGGTTCTAAATGTTAGATGTTACGAAATTCAGAAGTTTTATGTTTTTATCTACTAGTACATTTTTTTACTGTTTTTTAGAAACAGTATATAATTTAAATTAATCATTTCAACTGTCATTTCAAGGTATACCTACTGTTTGGAATGAGGCTAGAGCGGCCTAAACCAAAAAGGGAATGACCTTAACAACAACAAAAAATGAATAACACTTATCTTTTTTGTCATTTAATAACTTTTTGATCTGGATTCAACTATTAAAATATTTTTTGTTTATAATAATTTATTCTCTTATATTGTATATAACTTATTATTCAAGTTTCATGAATTTATTTAAAATTAATTTTATTTAAAAAAATATTGAAATAGTACATTAATTTCTATCGATTTCTTGAATTTGCAATGCAGAAGAAGATTTTTTGTTACGTTATATCGAATGGTTTATTTAGTTCCTGTTTAAGAATATCACGTTTATCAGCACAAATCTTTATCACTTAAAGATCTCTTGCTTGGCAATTTATAGACAAGTGCATATATATAAAATATTTGCCAGAAAATGGAAAAATAATCAAAATCATCAGTTATCAGTTAACAATTAGTATTCTATATTATACCAACATACATTTGAAAAGTAAAACAGAAAGAGAAATTAGAGATTCAACTCTTCATGATTAAACAAATGAAGCTATATACCCCAATTATCTGAAAAAAATAAGACAGAGTATAAATATCATATGCAACAATTTATATATATTATATTCAGCCTACACAATAGATATAAGTCTACATAAAAAATTCTTTATATGGTCTTACAAATATGTCGCCTATGAACGTATGATATATCTATTACTATGTCCGTATAACATGTTAACAAAGGAAGAAAACTATCCAACTTAGGTGCGATAATAATTCAATAGAGATTTTTTGTAATTGCTATAATGCATAATTATAATAATTTAATAATTAAATGAAGCGTCCGGTTACACAGAGCTAAATACATTATAATAATGCACAAGGGTCAAACGAACAGCTAGTTTATGCATGTTAGGTTTATAGTTAATATTTAATTAACATAGAACTGATACAAGGAAATTGTTCATTATTTATTTAGAGTCCAGTTTGTGCAATTGTGCAAATATTTATTAGTTATCAAATAATGTATAAGTTGATGTATTTGAAAATGTATTTTCGTTTATGAGCTTGGTGTACTCTGAAGATAAAAGTACATCTACATTTAATTCACCGCCGAAGGCTGGCTCTATATTGGGCCCAAATTGTAATGATCGAAATTAGATAAACATTGAAAAAAGCGGACTATTAAATGTTTGAGAAAATTGAGATATTTTAATGATACCATATTTTTTCGAGAAAACAATTGGCAAAATGAATCATAAATATCTATTAACATCAAATTTTGCCTTTTATCAATTATAACTGAAAAAATTGATCGAAATTTTGAAACTAATTTCTGATGAAAGATCAATAATACCTATATTACTCAAAACAGATAATTTTTGATAATTTTCTTAACATTGAAGATTAAAGGTGTTCAACCCTTTATATGCTGTCATTATCCTAAAAAAGTTTCGTAAACTTCATTTTAATGTTTCTATTTTTTGTCAAATAAATGCTGCAGGAGTTTAATATGTACACTTCAAAATAATATTTTTTGTTAATTATTTAAATATATTCTGATAATTCTGTGAACGTGTAGGGAGGGGCAAGCAGACAATAAATATAAAAATGTAATTTTATTACTTTTAATACAAACGGTTAAACTTTTAATATCAAACAGTTAAACATCATGAAAATAAAAAAGTAGGAATTTTCTACGAACACATTATCATAAATTAATTAATTGCGCATACTCTATTGTTAGTAATAAGTATAATTTAACTCAATTCTATAAAAGTTGCAATACTTAATAAAATAGTAATGATTAACAGTAAGTATGTAGAAAAGTTTTGATGACATAATAAATAAAAATAATATGAGGTGAGGTAGCGAAATTAAAAATCTGTGTTGGTTATTGTATATAACAAGAAAATAAATTACAATAATCAATATAATAACAACTTTATAGCAAACTTTCGTTGAGGTGTTACGGTGTAGGTGACAATGTAAGTGCTGCTGCACATGCAGCCATGCATACTCCTTGGGCTGCACTACAGGCTGCCATTGCTGGTGCAACAGCGGCCCCAGCTGTGGTTACACCTGCTACACCTCCACCCACACTACAACAAACAACATAGACAGCGTTACAACCTGAAATACAAATACCATAAGCAGCTGTAGCTGTTAGCAAGCCACCTGTTGAAGGTGTAGCGATTAAAATTATAATTAAGACGCAACATATTAATCTCCAATCCATTGTGTTCATTGAATCAAATTATTCAATATTTTGATAAATACAATTTTCTGAAATGAAAAAAGGACCTCTATATAAAATTATTTTTATTAGAGCATGTAACTAACTGTCCAATAAAATAAATGTCTACTCAAAAACATAAAATGAGTGATCGACACGGTTTTTCAGTGGCATTATTCGTATCTATCTCTTAATATATAAATATATATATATACAATGCAATTATTTGATACACCAATTAAGTGGTAAATATTACCAGATATTTTGAAATATTCAATTTTCTTTTATTTTAAATCCTTTGTATCTTAATGCGAGTTTTACATACCGGACTACAATACACAATTTGTTTAACATATATCTACACAAAATTTAGAGTTGGGTTACCTAATTTATTATTTTTTATTATATACAGGGACCGCGGAGCGAAATATGTATTGGGGGGGGGGGGGGCTGAGTATTCTAGGGGCGCAAATATGCACCTTCAGGGGCACAAAATCTTATAAAAAAATTAAAAAACTTACAAAAGTTAACAGAGTTTCACTCTTTTGTTGTAGGTATCTGACAATTTAAAGTAGGTATGTAGTAGAAAAATTATTGACAGTAAATAGTCATGCACCTACACACACGCATTCAGAAGGGCACAAAAAGTACCTGACAAATTATTGTAGGGGCTGCGCCCAGCCCTCCCCCGTTCCGCGGTCCCTGGTATAATTGAATTTTTTTTCGATTAAATTATAACATTACTTTTACGTTTTATTTTCTTATTACAAAAATTAAATAATTATAAAAGATCACGTAATTTCAACTTTAATAATGAACTATAAAAAATATTTAATACAATTTCTTTAAACTATTCAGAGAATTTATCCGTAAAAATTAATCAAATGGGACATTTTTTATTTTTATAAATTAAATTTGATTTAGAATATGATGTGAAATATGATGACAATACTTTTACAAGTTATTCTTTATTTAATAACTAAAAATAAAAGTTTTTGTTAAATTATTGAGTTAAATACATTTATCCGTGATTTAGAGTAATAACATTTTAGTGATAAAAAAACAAATATTCTTAAAGAATACGCCCCGCAACTATAATACTCTACACACTCTATACAAATACATACACTTTAAATACATTTACTTTTGTTTTCACTCAATAAATATAGGTTGCATTAACTTTATTTGAACTCACAAAATTTAAAAAATATTTTAGAAATAAAGAAATATCTCTTGAATAACAGAGTTAAGCAATCCGTAATTTGAATATTCATCTCTATAATATAATATAGATTTCTTATAAACATTCAATTTGTGTTGTATTTATTATAAAAAATATAAAATGTCTAAAATGTCTACAAGTTTTAGATCTATATGGAGTTCAAGGTTAAGTTTTAATTTGCTGTATCAGTTAAAAATAATTATCAGTTAAAAGTAATACAAAAGAAATCTCGAAGATAGAATCTTCATCCGAATAGTTTGAATCAAATGTCCAAAAATGTTGTAACAATAAAAAATGACAAATAATTACAAAATTAAGTTTGTTTAATCTAAACAATCATTTATTTGTTATAACCAATAGATTTATTAACTTTGTTAAGCGACGATGTAATAGCTATTTTTAGCTAAATTGATCAATGTTACGTAATTCCATATGCTTTTGTAAATTTGTTTGTTCTTATTTTATTTGAAATTTTTTCGATTACATATTACTTTTAATACATATTTATTTTTACTCTGTAAAAAGTAATAAAATGGTATTCATATAATGTTTTTCTCAAATATTGTCACGTGTAATAATGAACTAATAGTAAATTTTCGTCGAAGTGAAAACATTATATATACATATATATTAGATTTATTGGAATAATTATTTTTTCGTATTTATTCTTTATTCAATAAATTCTTCATTATTCTGAATTATTCTTTATATATATAAATGTGTCGGATGTGTTTTTGTAAGAAAATTTGGTAGTCAGGAAACAAATATATCTATTTATTATGAGATAGTTACTGAATCAGAAATAAATGATTTGTATTTTGAATATTTAAATCAAATTGTAAATTTATTCTAATTTCCATTTTAATTATAGTTATACTATATATCCATATGAATTAAATACAATTTTAAAACTCACCTATACGACCAATTTGTAGTCAGTATTTAAGATAATCGTAGGAAATGCAGTCATGTGATGCAGTCATTATACTTATAGATATGATTAATGTTTAAAAATAGAATATAGAAAAAGATATATTGAAGCCACAAGGCTCATATATAAAAGTTGTGTGAGAAGTTTGCGCTATTTCTGTGCTAATTGTTTTTTTACAGTTTTACACAGATTTAGGTCTCATCAATTGAAAAATGGTGGGGTATAAATTTTCAGACCCTGTAATTTATTTTTATCGGCCACGGACCGGTCATGTCCTGGGGATCTGCAACAATACTAGATTTCATAATAATGAACCGATTATGACTATCTTGGTGTCTTATTGTAGATTTTTTATGGTTCTGAATTCATTTTTGACAGTATTGTAGCAAAATTTTGAGTTTCAAGGACACAATTGTGTGTTCAGGCCCACAGATGGCCTTCAGGACCAATAAAAATCGATATTTTCTATATTAAACTTTTTTTCATTAAACTTAAAACTTTGTTTCATTTATTTCCACACCATAAATCCGTTTTGTCCGAAATTTGTACTGTAAGTGTAAATAGCTCAGAGTTGTTATAGGGTAATTATGTTTTACACTTACAGTACAAATTTCAGACAAATCGGATGTATGGTGTGGAAATGACACTGGATGAACATTTGATCCTCTAATTTTGTTGATTTTTATGCAATATGTTTCACACGTGAATTGAAATTATACGTATTATATGTTATAATACAATTATGGTGAAATGGAATATTAAATAATAGAATAACAATATGTATTTTATAGACAACTTTATATTTCTAATGTGTTACAAGTATTTTAAACGTAAATTTGGATGAAATGTTATATAATATAATTTAAGTATAAATTTATATATACAAATATTAAGTTCTGCAAAGTCATTGTTGCAAGTACAATTATTTTTTTTGTAAAATAAAGGAATTCCAGAATGTAAAACATCATATCATATATGCACTAACAAATAGATTATTTTCGAAGCGTTGGTAATATAATAGTATTTAATGAATATAATTAAAACAATTTAATAATTTTTCGTAGACAAACGATGTTACGGAGTAGGTTAAATTGTAAGTGCTGTTGTGCATGCACACAGCCATGCATTGCATGCCAGTACTGTTAGCAAAACACAGATACCACCGGTAGTTATAGGCCTGCAGTTCCAACAGCAACTGAGACGCAAGTCGTCCATACAGCGTTACAACCAGTAAGACATATACCATATGCCGCTGTAAAGCTGCATATTATAGCTATAATAAAAATACAAACTATAAATATTCGATCCATTGTATTAATCGATTCCAATCATTCAATCTTCTGATAAATTCAGTTTTATGAAATGAAAATAAAGACTTCAATAAAATTATTTTGGATAAATTGTTATGTATAAGTAGGTAATTGGTTAATAAAATCGTATTAAAAAATATTTGAATTAAATTCAAATTTTAATTCAATTTAATTTTTATAACATTACTTTAACCTACTATTTATTCTTTATTTAATTTAAATAGAACAGTTTTATGTTAAAATATTGATTTAAAAACATTTATGAGTGTTTTTGTAATATCCTTTTGATGGTAAAGAATCAAATATTTCTAAAAAACTTTACTTTTAATTTTATTTTTACTGAATAATTTTGGTAGAGAAATACTACATAAACACGTAATTATTTAAATGAAATAATTGATATTTAATTATACTGTACAGATTAACAACCATAGAATAATTACTATATGATTACGCAGCTTTAGAAAATTAAACAATTAAATTAAATACAATAAAATTAAAATAAATATCCCCCCAATAAATAATCTGTAATTTGAATATGGATAACATTTAATTTAGATTTCCATTCTAGGTGTGTTGTATATAATTTAATTATATTCATTTTTTTAAACTTTTGACAATGTTACTAAAAATGATTTACATTTAAAAATGGGATCATATCGCACAAATTATAATACACATTTCAAAGAAAAAGAGTGCAGTTTCAAGGTTTGGATTCAAAAAACAATAGTGCTGCTCTTTATGCAAAATATCAGATATAAAAATTATACAAAAAATTATTGAACAATATTATCATAATTATTTTTTACTCACCAATATCGATATATTTAAATGGCATATTCAATTTTGATTGTTATATGCTTACTCATAAATTTTGGAAAAAATCAAAATTCACAAACGTTGTATATTGTGCACGTGTAAAAAATTGAAATTATAGCACGCCTATATTTATTCACCATTTTATACACCCACTTAGTATGCTTATTCTTGACATTACAATTTTTAAAATTCATGTAATTAGAGGAAACATCACAACAAAATGTACATATTGATTGGTTATCATTTTCGACACAGTTTTTTCCTATTTTTTAAATATTGTAATTATTGAACCTTTTACCACTGGTATATTAAAATATATTTTCTATTGTTTACCAATAGATTTAGCAAATACACCTAAATAGGATTTAATCTATTTAATGTATAAAACCTCATGTATTAATAATATATTTAATGTATAAAACATCATGTATTAATAATATATTTAATTAAATTACGTAAATTAGATTAAATCCTATTTAGATGGATTTGTTAAATCTTTTGGTAAACAATATTAAATAATGTTTTAATATACCAGCGGTAAAAGATTAAATAATTACAATGTTTAAAAAATAGAAAAAATCCTACCCTTGTGATTGAAACCATCTAATTGATAGTGACGTCATAAATATGACCTTGATATTTCAAAATATATATAGTTTATAAACCAAATGTTGGAATACGTTATATAAGAAGTTACACATAAGTGAATTATACATTTAATTTATTAATTAAATATTATTTATAATTGTTTTCTATTGATAAATGGAATAATAAAAATAAAAATGTCAAGGTTGTTAGACTTAGGTACTTTTACACCCATTGTCCAAATTGACCCTTTAATTTATAAAAATAGTTTTGCTATCAATCATTATCAATTTATTTTAATACCATATTAAAACGTCCATAATTTTATAAGGTGATTAATCTTATTATTATTAATGAGCTATTATAAGAATCCAGAAAGAGAATCTGGTGAATCTGGAAATAAGATTTTTTAAATAATTTTGAGTTTGGTATGGGTTTATAAATATATTCTGTATCAAAAATATGATTTAAAATGCTAAAATATACATAAATCACAGCAAATTTAAACCAGAAGTACTGAATGATTATATATTGGATTTTGAAACTTTTTTCAAACATTTGGATTAATTAATGGTTATACAGTTTAGAAGTATTTTATGAAGAAAAATATAGGATATAAATCACAGTTTATTTTTTTAATGTATTATGACGTATTAAACCTTTTCTGCCGATTTCTCTGCGGATTTCTCTGCCGATTTTCTCTGCCGATTTTGAATTTTATTATA
>JAUZNC010043780.1:0-16930 GCA_034780395.1 Vannuccia rotundouncinata | reverse complement strand
ATTTCCTTTCATGATAATTTAAAATCCGTGATTTACCGTGAAAGAATTAATAAAAATTAGTTTGATTGATGATTAGTAATGATTTAATGATCACTTTTACAATAAAAACGTTACATTGTGATAATTGAATATGTTTTTGCTAAATTATATTGTTTTATTATTATTAATAATTGGTGTCTGTCTACGCATAACTATATACGCTGTAAGAACATGACAGTAGACAGAGGCCCTAATTATAGGTATAGTGGAATTGTTTACTTACTTGTTTACATGAATTAATTACTTTTGGGTTTTCTTAATTGTTTAATTAATTATAATGAAAGTAAGATTTTCAACAGGATGGTTATCCTTTTCTATAAGTTAATGTTAGTTCAATTAATTAATTATCAATAAATATCGATATACATTTTTATTAATGTTTCAGTAATAAATCTATAAATACAATTCAAAAGTCAATATTTTCGATTGAAGAATATTTTTAGATATTTTAGAACAAATAACGATATTGTTTGTAATGCTGATTGGTATGTCACTCGATAACTATATAACTAACTACTCCCACCATATAATTAGTATTGTACCTTCAGTCACCTCCAAATAGAATAGCTTCCTTTCTATATAGATCCTTATATTGAACCCCTGCACTCATAGTAAACGAACACAATTACAAACTCACAATAAACAGAGAGCTGATTGCATGTATTGTTTTATTTTACTGTCTTAATCATATTAACAATCTTGTTATTCCTATAACATAATGAACATCATTTATGGTTTACATATTTTTTTTTATAAGCGATATTTATTAACTATTGATGTATCTATTTTTGAATAATCATTAATACATTTAAAATCTAACAATTGATTTTATATATAACATAGATTATTAAAATTTTAAAATCGTAGATTTATAAAATCATAGAATATTTTGAGGGGCCGGAACTGTGTTGTTGAAGTCATTTATGAAATTTCCCAGCATTGATTACGTCATTTATGAGATTTTCCATTGACTACGTCATTTATGAGATTTCCCTCTAATTGAGTCATTTAGGATATTTCCATCTAATTGCGTCATTTATCAGATTTTCCATTGATCATATAGGGTGTCCCATATATTTGTAATATTACATTGAGATTATAATTTTGAGACATTTGTAATATTGATAATAGCGAATTGATAATAGCGTATTGATCATAGATATTTAAATCAATATTTGAAATTTAAATTTCGTTGGACAAAATATTATTGAATACAGTATTATTGTTGATTGTTGACTGTTAAAGCATGAGTATCAAAAATTTCTAATATTAGTGAAGATTTTAGTTACAAATGATTATAAAGCATCGAAGATATACGAATTGCTACATATGGCTTTAGGTGACAAATGTATTAAAGAACGTAGAATCCGTCAGCTGGTAAATGAGTTCAAGACTGGTCGTAGGGAGGATGTTGAAGATGGAAGGAAAATGAATCTTATACGACCCTCTATAACCAAAACTCCAGAAATGATAGAGCGCGTAAAGGAATTAATTACAGAAGATGACCGGCTGTCAGTGAGAGATATTGAAGCAAGAACCGGCATTCCCAAAACGATAGTGCACGTGATTCCTTTGTAATTACCCATTAATCATGTTTTAATATATAATATACAACTATAATTCTCGTTAAAAAAAGTATCTAGAATTTTTTTTTAAAAAACGGCAATGATATATGGGACACCTTATATGTGAGTATAAAATAAATAAATTTAAACACTTTTGAAAACTGGACTACGTTTTAACCCTTTATTATACGGTAACTACGTAATATAACAACTCGACTTAGTGACTAAATTATTCAATTTTATACAAAAAAATCAACTAAAGACTAAAACTTAATTTACACCGTTTTATTAATTGATTTACATATATTACAAAATACAATTGTATCACACCAAGTTACATGAAAGACAATTCAACCGACTTGAAGAGGATTTGTGACATGGCAATCTGAAGAGGTGGACATAATATCAGCATGCAAAACCCCACCAGGCAATTCTGTCGCTAGTTCTGTCAAATCTACTAGATCATGATTCCGAGCAGTGTCATCTCCACTAGCATCCTTCTCATCAGAAAAACTGGCCGCAGGGTAACGGTGACGTTGTTCTTCATGCTCTTTCTTTAGTTTAGCTCGTCGGTTCTGGAACCACGTGATCACTTGACTGTTGGAGAGGCCCAACAGGGTGGCGATCTCATTTCGATCTGTCGCAGTGATATAGTGCTGCCTTGTGAAACGGGTTTCTAGCTCTACTGTCTGCTCGTTGGTGAAAATAGTTCTGATTTTGCGTTTGTTTTGAAGTCCGTTATGTTTCTTCTCGAAGGCCGATAATGATCGATCGAAGAAATCTGTAGAATAGGGACCAAGAATAGATAAATTTTTCTAACTTGAATACAAAAAAGTATATTATTTTACTCAGATAAAAAGTGTATAGTAAGAGTATTGAAACCAATAAAAAATAAAATGCATGCACTCAATGTCTATAGAAACAAATTATTAATAAATTGCGTATACTTATTTATGAAATATATTTGCGTGGAATAAATTTATTTATGATCTATTTATTTACGTGTCAATTAATTAACCTTTTTGTTCGTATAAGTGCACATTTATTTCTGACATAGAAAACAATGAATGTTTAATTATTATATAATTCTAGCCTTATAGGGGAAACATATAAAATCTGTTATTATTTTAAAACTGTTAGGATTATTTAATGTTAATATTTGAAAAATACACTAACATTTATATGTATTATTGGAAATGTTCAAATTGTTCACCATGAAAGACATCAACACACTTTTGTATTCATTTTCGGAAGGATATTCCGACACTATTTCAGCACTGATAGTGACAAATTTTATAGTGAATCTTTCTTTAAGTTTGTCGATATTTCTGGTAAATTTATTAATTATTATTACAAACAACGAACTCCCCACAAAAATGAAATCAAGGAAGACCAAGGGGCTATACATTTTGATCAAATATGATCCTGCGGTTCATTCCACATCGTTGTTTCAAAAGTTAACATGAGTAGATTCCATCCTATATGTAGTGTTATTGTACCAATTATAGCAACACTTAAGTCAGTTCACATTGGTTCATATCGCCTGTACTGTTCAGAAAAGTTTATGACGCGGTGAAGTCGAAAAATAGGAATTGAAAATTTGAATAATTATGAAAAGTTAAAACAAAATTACAGATTTTATATATTTTCCTATGGGGCGCGACTTATGTGCCAACCTGTAAATGTCAAAATTGCAGAGATTTAATTTATTATTTTAATTATTTAGATAAAAAAAATAATTTAAAATACAACTATCTATTATTACACCTAGTGTTATTATATTATATCTGTTGTTATGTTAATTACTATTGCTTAAATCTTTGGATAAAACGCTCAGAATCCTAAAACAAAAATAACAGAAATCCAGAGAATAGTTATAAATTAAAGTATATTAAAATGTACTAATGTATCAACCTTGATTTTCTACCACTTAAATAAAATGTATGTATATCTTTTTCATACAATAATAAGAGAAATAATTTTTTATAATAATAGTGCATTTTACTTACAATTCTTGTTAAATAATTTTATTATATTGTAAATATTGTAGGAATTAAAATTGTATCGTCTTCTTTAATTGGGATTTGATGATAGGCCGCTTAAAGTTCGACAGTATAATATCTACTATACTTTGCAACCTCTTGAACAATATCTTCGATACGAGGCAAGGGATAAGCATCGAGGTATGTAAACTTATTTATAGTCCGTGAATAATCAATCACGAGACGTTTCTTGTGGCGATCGTTTGTTGTGATGTGCACCTGTGTGCGCCATGGCGAGTTGCTAGCTTCGACAATACCATGATTTAGTCGAGACTGGACTTCGCGTTCAATGAATTTCCTCCACTATCGGGATTGTGTTGCGACTGGTTTACAGTCTGATGAAAGGTTTGCAAAAAACATCCGGTGTAGGCAGGCTTAACGGTTTGACACTACAGATAGTCAACTTAGATAGTTGCTTTTTAAACTGGATTTCGATATTATCATAAGACTTCATGAAATCCCAACCTAGAATGACATCGGCGCAAAGATTGGGCATGACTGAGAGGCGTTGATTTTTGTAGGCGTTTCAATTTAAATTTAGGTCCACTAAAGTAAAACTGCATATTTTTGCGTTTAAGGACGTCGAGGCCATGAATACTTGCGAAGGAAAAGGCGTAACTAGAAGATTTAGATTGTCGACGAGACGCTTTGTTATGTAGCTTTCGACACTGCCAGTATCGATCAGACATTTGACAGGATACCCGTTGATATGAATGTTCACCATTAATGAATCACTATTCGGGACCGAAGCAAGTATTGGATGGAAGCCGAAGACTGACGAGAACTGGATGTTGGGTTTGATATGCAAACCTTTGAAAAATGTCCGAGTTTCCGGCAGTTATTACATGATGACTTTTGGGCGGGGCACTCTGTTCTGGGATGTCGTGAACGACCACAAAAAAAGCATTTTTGTTGTTGCACAGCAGCGACCGTTGTAGGTGTAGGCATTTCCGTTTTAGTAGAAGTAGAATGATTCAGAAGGATATTACTAGATACCGAAGCAACTGGATTTCCGTTTGGATAATAGGAAGAGTTAATTTGTGCAAGATCTAGAGATTTCGCCTGTACCACAGCGTTGCTCAAATCTAAAATTCTGTTTTCGAGGAGTCTTTGTCTTATCAGACTAGATGAACGTCTGGAGATAATGGAGTCACGGATAGCTTCATCTCTGTTGACTTAAGGAATAACATCTCCAAAATTACAGTCACGTGATAGACGTTGCAGCGTTTGGTGGAATTGATCGACCGACTCTCCAGATTGCTGTCTTTGCGTATAGCCAACTCGTGTCGTGCGAATATGTCATTAGTTGGTTTCCCAAAAAGATTTTTTAAGTCTTTCAATTGCTGCGTCGTATTCGCCCACGTCCGCAACTGCCGAGATGAAATTTATCAAAGTGTAAAGTTTATTAGGCTGTTAATCGGCGATCGTCGTTAAGAAAGTATGGAAAGTTTGCGTCCAGTGCCTCCACTCTTTTGACGCGTTGGGGGACGTAGGATCAGTAGTAAGTCTTCCAGGTTTAAGATGTTTATCCATAGGAATAGTTTTGTGTTAAATATATATTGTAATAAAGTAGGAATATTTGCTTGTTAACATAAAAGCTTTATTAAACACAAAACACATCATATTAACAGAAAGCGATTGAATCGAATGAATGTAACCAGATATAGTAATAAGAATTGTAATTACATAATCTGATAAAATGTGGATTAAGGGCCTAGTGCAGACCTGACAATTAAGCTGATTGGTAATTAAGTTGGATGTTAACAGCCAACTCCAGTTTGCAGAGCTTACAAAATTTAGAAAATTTATTGGGAATTAACTTTTATAATGTAAAACTTAATCGTCAATAGTTGGCAGTTAAGCATGCATGTTTGCATTAAATTAATTTTTTTTGCTATAAATTAAGGTTTGCTTTAAATTAATTCATTAAATATGGATGTTATTGCTGTTATGAACGCTATTGATCAAGGAAGACCCCATCGACTAATCAGGGCCTGAATGAATCCATTGCAGTTTTATACAGTTAATGAATTTTATTGTTGATACCGATTAAGAAAAGATTCCTTCATTGAATTGTGCGACATTCTAACACCTGACATTGACAATGATATTTCAACTGTGGTATCACTGCTTCCAATACAAATATTGTCTCTGGGATTGTCATACTATGCTTCTGGGACATTGTTTGACATTGTAGCCAATTTACTTGGCGTTCACAGGACAACGGCTATGCGTGCAACGTATAAAATTACTCGCGCTCTCAATAGACGTCGGGTACAATATGTTACATTTCCTAATGGTCCTGAAGCTATCAGAGCAAAGGAACAGTTCTACAGAATTGCAAGATTCCCAGGTGTCATGTCAGCCATTGATGGAACTCACATTCGAATATTGAAGCCAAGTGTTCAGAACCCAGAGATATATCGCAACAGAAAGAACTACTTCTCCATCAATGTGCAGACTACATGCGACGCTGGGTTAAAGTTCACCACTATATGGCACGATGGCCTGGTAGTACTCACGACACACGTATATTTGACAATTCTACTATTTGTGCTCAGTTTGAAAATGGAGAACTAAATGGGATTCTTGTGGGCAAATAACGACGATACAATTATTCCCACATCAGAACACTTAATGTTATCGAACGTGCTTTTGGTGTTCTGAAACAGCGATTTCAGTGCCTTATAAAAGGTGTAACAACATCTGCACAACATTGTTGCAAAATTACCATTGCTTGTGTAGTGTTGCACAATTTTCTAATTATGAACAATGATATGGCTAACAATGTGGTCGCTCAAGGACTTATGTGCAGAACCGGTTTTATTGAACGTCATTTTTAGTTATGTCTTTGCCTTAATTGGGATTTATCGAACATATACCTATTTTGATCTATGCTGTATTATTAAATAATTTCTGTTAAAAATAGTATATTATTTTGATATTGTTTTATTATCCAGTAATGTACATAATAATACGATATCAACATATCAGCATAAATGCCTAATATTGCTACTGTTCAAATTATCTAAATAGCCACCAACTTCTTGCATATTTCCGTTGTATGACAGATTCTACTTCATGCTGTTGATTAAATCCATTTAGGCTTTGTGAAGTTCGCACTCTTGTTCAATTTTGTCCTGTAATAAAGTAATCTGTAGCTGCTTAATATCGGCAGCTCCTCTTCGTTTTGATTTTATGGTCAATTTGACATCCAATGCACAATCTGATGAAGAAACAGATCGGTTTTCGAGTTCCTCATCATCATCAGGTACACTGTTCAGTGGTTCCATTGTGGAGTTTTCCATGATGCCCGCTACGGATTCAGTGAACGAATCCACTGGTGGCAGTGGTTGGCCTCCACCAGTCGCTAGACTCGATCGTCTGTGTTGGGCGTAGCTTTTCTTGGTAGATCGACAAATATTTTGCCAAGCCACTTGCAATTGTGCAACAGTCCGTGTTGTGCCGTTCTCATTGTTGCTGTTATTTTTTCTATGTATATCATTCCACAACTTCATTTTTTGCATAGTGTTACCTTATCCTTACTGTTGTCTTCTAACAAGGCTGAGCACCTTATCTCCTTTAAAATATCTACTAAATGAGCCCAGTCTGCTGAGGTAAAATTAGCACTTCGTTTAGGAATAGACATATTCGAAAAATTGCAGTAAAATAAATAATAGTTACAACTACAGACACATCTCTTAATAAGCTAAACGTTAGTTTAAAGTATTAGTAACTTATTAGCAAATTATTAACAGATAGTAATAGCCAATAGAATTGCTTTGAATGTTGAACCATCAATATTTAATTGGCAATTACTTGTGAGTTGTGCACACCAAATACATTTTTAGACAAATTGTCAATTAGCTAACTGGCAATCAAGACATAATTACCAATCATCTAATTGTCAGGTCTGCCCTAGGCTGTAAAACGTTAATTGTACACTATTTGTAGTATGCATACACCATTGACTTATATATTATTTATCTAGACCGGCAAACTGATCTAAAAAACGTCCAGAGCGCATTTCAATTAAATACGTATTAGTTTCGTTTTAAAGAGGGTTTTCAATCAATATTAATCGATTAATTTATAAATTTCATTAATTTTATTATTAATGTTGAACTTCCGCCCACAATTTGGCATTGATTAATGATATAGATATATTCCGCCGCGGACGTATATTACTATTGAATATTGGTCAGTTTGCCGGTCTAGATAATTAATATATAAGTTATTGGCATACACATACACAATATGAAAGACCGATCAATACATTATTAGAATCACAACACATAGTAATTGTAATCGATTTCATTGTATATAACAATTCAAAATATCATAGGCGGGGATCCAGGGGGGGGGGGGTGGGGGCGATGCGCCTCTACAGTTTGTTAATTTTTTTTCTTAAAATAAATCGATTCGATTCATTACCTATAAGATTATAATGCTGCCTTTTGGACATGGGACCCCTTTGGTAAAGTTCTGGATCCGCCCCTGAATATGTTCAATATATATCTATGTATGTTGTTGAATTATGCATATTATTATATAACAATCGTTCATAAAAAATCGATTTGTGTAAAGAATGGTAAAAAATGTCGTCGTCGGGATTTTTTAATTCTAAAGAATTCAAAGGATATAGTTTTTGATTAGTAATTTGTAAAGTTCAATCAAATTCGTTTAGAATATTGATTTTGTAAAATGAAAATATTGTTAAAGTATCTACAGTTTTTTTTAATATTTAACAACTTTATAACAAGTTTTAACAACTTCAAGTTTAGAAAAATGTCATATTAATTATGGACATATACATAAAAAATGATATTGAGAATTGTTACAAGAAATTTTTCTTTCTTTCAAACTATCAACAAAAACGACTACAAATAAATTTTTAAAGAAGGCGGTGATGGTTTTTAAGCCCCTCAGACTGTAGAGTATATATAACATTTTGGGTAAATGTTTTACTGGTAAAACACAAAAGATATTTAATTATTGTTTAGATGTATTATTAAAGAATATAAATGTCTAATTAATCTAAAATATAATGTTTGCGATCAGAATAGGTATAACATTGTAATTTATTTTAAAATATCTTATATAGTCAATTAAAATCATTTAATACAATTTTTTTGTCAGTGGCATAATAAAAATATGCAATAAAATACAAAATGCATATAATAAAAGTCAAATAAAAACACCCTTGTGATAAAATTATAACCACTACAAATAACGATACACTACAAACCAAAATCAAATTTTAAAATAAAAATTCTAATGGACCAAACCTTCAGTGAGAAACAAATTTGTATTTTTTTAAATATAATTCTGTTTGGTTTGTATTGTATATACGATATATACGAAAACACCCCAATAATTGAGAGTGATCTCCAAAATCCAAACAAGTGAACAAAATATGAAATCTCACTTATATCCCCATCTTCATTATTCATTTTTCTGATCCTATAATTCGTCATCCGTATGAGAGAATTAAGAGCAGAAGAGACACTGGTCCCACCACAGGAACAATCTGAATTGAAACACGTACAGCTGAAGGCTTGACTACCACCACTTATAAAAGATGGACACAATAATTTTCTTCCAATTGCATGGGAAGCTGTCGTATCCTGTATCGTGTCGTCTGACTCGGAACTTTGTCGTTTACGGTGGTTGTCGATAACCTTTTGAGACGATTCAGACAAATGGGACAGTTTTTGATCATGGAAAAGTATATCTCTGATTAAGAAAGACTTGCGACTCATACTGGCAATGCGAAGTATATTCTATCTGCAACAACAAAAAGAACCTTCAATCATAACTATAGAAGTCAATGGATCATGGAGATTCATTTATTTTTGGATAGGTTTCTAGAAAATACAACTGTCTTACTGTGCTTTATAGAACTCCCAGATCGCAAAATTACACTTGCAAAGTAGGTTGACTCTACTATAAGCAGTTTTGATACCTGTTACTCTTTATCAGTAAATTACTAATGACCCTTCTGTATGAAATTGTAATTTATAACCATAAGATTTTATAATTTAAAGAAAATTTAAAGGAGGTATTAACGTTAAAGAGGAAATAGGATAGAAGGGTATCAAATTTAAATGTGTTTATGATATATCAGTCTCGCCGTCCCATCTATACTTGTTTAATTGAGTTTTTGAAAAGTGTGCTAATTCGTTAAAATGGGTTACACATCAGATTTATCCTATTAAAATAGCACATTAATAGAGAACGCGTCTTTTAGAAAGGGCAACGTGGGAAGTCTTTAATTTTGAAATATGTTTTGCTCTTGATTAATTAATATGAACTAATTATCGGATATACTTAGAATACATATAATATTAGACCTTTCACCTCAACTAAGAAAGAAAAATAAACTGTTTTGATGTGAAAATTATATATTAGTCATTTTAACTGATCGATAGATGTGTATGAAAAAGTTAGTAAATTAATTTTAAGAAAATTTAACAGACAGAGAACCGAACAGCAAAGTCAAAAATTCATGGGATATGTGACTTCAACTGTTCTATAAATTTTCGTATTCCTAAGGGGATCCATACATGGAGATTCCTGGCAAATTAAGCATTATCAATTGGCGTTGTGTGTTATATTAATATAAATGCATTGAGTAATTGATAACATCAACGAGACATTAAAAACTAAACTTTCACCCTATATAGTATGAGTAACGGTGATAAACCATTGATATTCAAATTATTATCCATAGATATGATATCTATAACAAATCTAGCTTTAAACGTAGTGTTTTAAAAATCCTAAAATAATATTGATTAAATTATTATACTTTTACTCATATATGGCAGACAAAAAGCAGTGTAAATTATTATTAAATGTTCCAAAAGTTCAAATGTAAAAAATATTATAATAAAGTTTTCCTTCTCGAGATGTAACCATCATAAAATATTTTAACTCTAGTTGTTATTTTCGGACCTTTGCATGTATGTATGCTAGCTAGTAAAAAATTGACAATAATCGTTAAATTTTGTACATTACAGTGATATTTTATAGAAATAGTATAACTCAATATAAATGTTTAATGTTTACCATTAAAAGCCCACTGATAGAGTCAAAATCTATGGTATTATTTCCACAATTGTAATCAAAGACAATATATTGATTATTGACCTTTTTTAAATAGCCAATTTTAATGTCACGAAATTATGATTTTATGGAATACATATTTCCATTAAAATTGATTTAATAAATTCTGAATCAATAAGGTTTAAATTTAAATCGCAAAATTTCTAATAAAATAATAAACATGCACAAAAAATTGTATTGAATTTAGTTGCATATCTGAATTTCTGTAAATAGAATGGTCCGCATATGAACTCGGCGGGATTAGGCCGCAGATCAAAATGTCGCGCAATTGCTAAAAATTATGGGAAATTCATTATGCACCAAAGGATTATCAGCCGATTCATACGTTATAAATCACAGAGTTGTAATTACACGTGGAGTACAGTGTTGTCTTTTAGATTCAAATTGCAAAAAGTGTCAAAATTCGCAAGTGGAAACGCCAATAAAAATAACAACGGTTATGGAAACAGGAGATTGTGAGTCAGTCTACAATCCTAGTAAAATGATTCTTAAACAAAATTCATATACTAAACTTAATGACAGACTTAGTAATAAACCGATAACTTCCTATGAAGAGGAATTAAATAGCATATCAGAAACATTTTCCCATTCTTCAGTTCAACGAAGTCTAGAAACAAAAGTGAGTCGTAAAACAGACAAAACACTAAGTGAGAATGACAGCAGTTCAAAAATTATTGAAATTATAATAGATCCAACGGAGAATCTTAATATTGAAACGAATAATTCGATGAATTCAAAAAATATTAAGTGTTGTAAAAAAATAAAATACACTAAGAAAGATAATATAGCTGCAATTTCCGAACATCCTAATCCCATAAAATCAGATGTAAAATCTTTTAATAGAAAGTCTCATTCAACTCTTGAATCTGGAAAAAGAACACCTCAAGAGCTTCTGACACCTATACGCAAAGACGTTACTTTGTGTCATGGTAGTAGCGAAAACAAACAAAACAGCGCATGTGCTAGACACGTGGAACCTATCCACCAAAAAGAAGGGAAGAAAACTCATCAAACTATAAAAACAGAGAGTTCTAATTTACACCCATCCAATCCTTTACCTGTGATAGGGGTTACAAAACAAACTTCCTCGCTAAACCCTTCCGATAATTTTAATATAAAAACTACTCAAACAATGAAAATAAAAACCAAGAAAAACTTTAGATCGAGTAAAGCTTCTAGGAAATCATTAGGACGCCCATCAACACTTATGGATGACATTTCAACACCATCAGGACAAAGCATTCAACTAAACCATAGTAAATATAAAGAAAATTCAACAAGACCTTACATAAAATCCTCCCGCAGAGTGAAAAAGGCTCTACGAAAAAGAAAATCAAGAGGTGCCATTTCTGATTTACCTCCAGTACCACTCAACAATAAAATTAAGAAAAGCAAATCAATACCATTTTCTACGGAATCGATCCCCAAATTTGATAGTCACATCATGGGCGCCGTTCTTCCACCGATTCTCCACAAAGAGCATAAACCCCATAGAAAAAGTTCCGTCGTTCCAGTATTTAAAAGTCCTCCATATGTAGGAGTAGTAACTCCAATTGCATCAACATCTCCCTGTTTAGAAGTAGAAAAACAAGAAATTGACGAGACAACAATTATCTGGCAAAAAGAATCAGAACTACATTATTCGAATCATCATAAGGTAAAACATCATAAACGCCATTCAAAGAAAAAAACAACATTGCCGGTTAGTAGTTGTGTAACGCCTGCTATGAGTGTCTCCGATCTTCTTCAGGATTTAGATAAAGCTGAAAATTATTACTTTGATAGTCTAGACGAAATCAAGGATCAAAATTTAGTGTATAACCATTTGACTGGAGGGGATTATAAATTTGAATTGAAACATATTCCTCTGACAATAAAAGAAGATGATGAGCCAAAATCTATTGTGTGTAATCAAGAATTACCAGCTGAAGTTCCAAATGATGAAACTAAAGATTCTTCAATTGATTTGAAAGCAAGTGTAAATGAAAAATCCGCAAAACATACTTTTTATCTCAAAGATAACGCTCAATTGGAACAAGTTCTTGCAGATCCCCATGATAGGAGAATTCGCGCTATATGCGATAGGTTTCATTGTGATTTAGAAGTGTTTTCCAAAGTCCCAAGGAAGGGCTTCTTACAGTACACAGTGGTAATGAAGGCACCAAATCCCGAATCTCTTAGAATGTGCGCACGCACATTAGATTCCTCTTTAAAATGGTGCATTTCATCTCAAATAAAATAAATAATTTTCTACTGAATAACTTCCGTAGATGTAAATACATTTCTACAAAAAAAATACTGTTGGTACTAAGCTTGTCTCTTAACTTAGTTACAGTGTATATTTACCGTATTTACGTACATATTGTATTCTAAAAGTATTCAATATGTATAAATATATGTACCGTATCTTTATTACAAATTTATGTATTGGTAGTGTATCTAATAGTTTATAGAAATACATCATTGCAATGAAAATACGCAAGTAATTTTAATATTGGGATGTAAGTAAAAAAAGTTTCAAATATATTTATATTACCTTAAATTCTGTATTTGTTTGTCTATATTTATAGGTGCTTACTCTTTGTATAGGTATAGAATAAATATGGAATAAATCCGAATATTGTATACTATAGGGAGTGTGTTTTTTTCAGGGTTACAAAATTCTTTTAGATTGCTTTTAGTATCATAACGGTTAAATAAATGTCTAAAGATTATATTACTGATTAAGTATTGGTATCGATTTTAAATGCACGAAAGTTTGTTTGTAATCAATCGAAGAGGTTATGTTATTTAAAATGTATTCCATTTTAAAGGCGCACTGTAGTTACGTAAAATTAAGTTAAATTTAATATCTTTCAAAAATTAATATACTTAATGAAGATCAACCTTTTAACAATTGTCAAGTGAACACAGGAAATCATGCACAGTGGTTTACAATATATGTAATATAATGTATACATGTGAACTTTTGAATTGTGGTATAAAGTTTAAAGTTACATACTTTATAATCAGGGATTAGAATGGAAATAAAAATAATTCAGCGGAAGTTAAGGTGTCTATATATTAGTTATCAAAGAGGACAATTTAAAATAAAAAATAAAACTTCATTTATTTTCACTAAAAATCTTTGAATCCGCGAGCTAAAATTCCTAGTATAATTATTCGTTTTAAAAAAATATGATTTTTCAATTTCAGTAATCTAAATATGTTATTTTATTTCTAGAGGAAAAGCTGGTGCACACAATAAATAACATAAATGTGTATATAAAAAACTAAGTTGCCAGACTTTGGTGCCCCAAATTCAATGTCAACATAATTACTAAAGTATTTGAGCATATAATGCATAACGGTATTCAAAGTCTCATTGACAATATATAGAGTACATTTTTATTAACAAACACTAAAATTACTTTGACGACATATATTTTTCTTCTTCTAAAAATGATTTTCAATAAATGTGATCCAATTACATTAATCGTAAATATTCTATAAATACTTTACCACCACTTCACTATACAAAATCTCATTAATTTCCATGATAAATGTTTTCCAATATAAAGAACAAATCAGGGAATACTTTAAAACACTTAGTCCCTGGAATAAATCATAACACATTTTCATCTAATTCTCTTCAAATGCTATACTTAAGGTAGATATTAAATTTATTAAATAGATATTATTAGTATATAAAAATGCCACATCTTAAAAAATAACCTTCGAGAAAATAATATACGTTACAGGACATCTGTCAAAAATATTCCTTCGCAGAAAAATAATATTTCATACAATCTATCACTGAATAAATATCCTTAAAATTAATATTGTTGCTAGGCTACATCTTTTCATGGAGCGCTATGTGGCAAATAAAAAAATGTTTCGAATGAGATAGAAAATATTTCTAATATGGAAATAAGGCGGAAATTTTGTTTTCTTCACTAATAGAATTTGGTCGTCGTTTCCTTGATGTGATAAGATAAGCGATTTACTTCACATGATAGGGTCCCTGAGAAAGAGTTTGGAGAAAAATGACTTTTATAATTGCTAAATTCCTTGTGAAGCTTCGCTAATACCCTTTAACAGAATATTGAAAATATACAGCATTAATTAAGCTATTCTGAAAAAAGAGTTCTGAATTTAATGTTTGAATACAAAAAATCATTTGACAACACATTTGGAACAAAACATGAATAATTTTTCTCATGTCGAAAAACAAAACGCTTCATCGCAGATCGGTTGTCTACTTCAACTGTGGAGAATATCTTATATGCCATTAATAATTACATTTTATAACTGCTTATTAGTGTTACCAGTAATATCGGCTAATGGATGTGTTATCTATACAGTCTGCCGATTTAAAAAACTACAAAATCCAATGAATTCCTCCATTGTATGCCTCGCTGTTAGTGACCTAATACTCGGTCTTTTTATTCCTATTCACTCAATACTTCATTATATCCGGCCACAGTTGAAAACTTCGACATGGATTTGTCTCTTCAGCATTATGTTTCCAATCTTTCTGTGTGGGTGTTCCATCAGCTCCCTATTCGTTATTTCTTTGGAACGGTTTTTGGGTACTGTTCTACCCTTTTTCTACAATCGAGTTGTCACTAAAAGACTGATCGTCATTTTAAATGTATTACTATGGATTTATATGGCGACGTGGAGTTCGATTCCGTTGGTGACAAATTGGAGTGAAACCTGGTTTAACAAAACATACTATCACTGTCATTTAAAATTGTTACCTACGGGTTATGTCTATAGTTTAATTGGACATTTGGCAATTCTAATATTGTCAATTTCAGCCCTATATTGCCCTATATTTTACATAGCTCTAAAACAGAGACGAAAATGCAATCTACAACAGTTTATCAGTTTCAACAGAAATCAAAATAAAGGCTACAGAGCATTTGTAATGATTGCTCTGTTTCTTGGGAGTTTTTACTTTTTCTGGACTCCAAACTTTATTCTGACTATTATTCGAAATGTTATAACATTGAAAATATCTTGCAAAAGTCAATTGATTATATGGCGCTTTTACAATACGTCGTTGTCAATGGCATTTACAAGTTCCTTGGTAAATCCCATCATTTATGCTTATAAATCACGTGATTTTCGAAAAACTTTCAAATCCACATATTTCAATCGACGACATAATACATACAACTTTTCTGGAAGTCGATTACACAACATGTCAACAGCTTCTGGTGGTTATGTGAGCCGCAGACAATCGATTTTAAATATTGTTAGTGATACTCAAGGAGCAATCAGTAGAAATTCAGCATCTGCAAGAATTTTGGCTAGACTATTGCCAAACACTACTAAATGTTCATTAAGACAGTCATCAGCTTTCTGAAAATTTGCATTCAAATAGTTATAGTATGTGTGCGAATAATATATATATATATTTATTACAGTATATATATATATATTCTACAATATATTAAGAATAATATAGTATATACATTACCACTAAAGATGTATTAAATATTAAAATTAAATATAATACATGTATATATGGACTAGGGATATTTTTGATTTTAAATGTATGTAATATATGCCCTTGATAAAGTGGAAAAGGGACAAACAATTATAAATAGATTTCTGAAATTCTTATTTCTTTAATTATCAATATTATTTCAATACAAGTTCATTCGAAAACAGTGTATATCTAACAGTCCCAAAAAAGTGATGAGGCGCAGTATCGGCTGTTCAAATTGCCGCGGCCGGTGGTCCGGCTTTACTAGTCAATCCTGATCCCGAATTATTACCACATATTTATATATACCTAAATAGTGTGCTTTTCTAATAACCTTAGGGATACATTTGAGTCGACATAATTAAAATTTATATTTCTACGATAAATCGCATAAATTGAATTCCAATCGAATTCGGAAAATATCAAAGAATATAGAGCGAGCGACAAGAACCATTACTCTATACTAAAAGCGCTAAAAAACTGGGAACTGTTTTTAATATATATATAAATAATCAATATGAAATTCAAGGGAGTTATTAATGCATTTATTATTAATATAAGCTTCTATACTTTTCTATAGATAATTACTGACTATGACTTGACATACAGTCTCGTCGGAAAGTATTCGGCCAAATGTTAATTATTTAAAAAAAATCAAACAAGAGTATTTTTATTGATTA
>JAUZNC010043769.1:0-16933 GCA_034780395.1 Vannuccia rotundouncinata | reverse complement strand
ATTTATTTTTAGAACTCCATAAAACAAATGAAAATGTCATGGCAAGACAGTCTTGCCACCCGGCTTCAAATGGTTAAAAGAAAGACTTTTCACTTCGTGTGTATTATAGCCGTCTAGAATTGCTTTGGAAAGAGGACGTAGAAGAATAGACAGAATTATTCCTCAAATAAAGACAAAAATAGATTGATTGCAAATGGTAACCGAGGAGTTTTGCTGTTGTTTGTTTGAGCACTTACGTTCGGCCGAGAAGAGTGAAGGATACACTTTCGGTGTCGACTTATCGACAGGTGAAAGACTCCCTTGATCTGAATGTGAGATAAATTCTACAGTATTTCGTGGGGAGTAAACAACTCCCTTTAAAGAATCCGGAAAATATAGACACGAAAGGGACCTACTTTATTCAAAGCACAGACAAAGCGCTTAATGTAATTATTATGTATTTACATTTTGTGTTCTTTGTTATAATTTAATGGGACATTTACAAACATAATGTAGGTCACATTTTAATAGACATACGTGAATCATGATTAACTCCACTAGAACCATTTCTAATGTAAGTATAAAGGGTTGCTGGAGGATTTATGAATCATTATGAAAATATTAAATTACACAACCATTTGTTGGGGCTTCATATTGTTAGTTGGGTGTTTTGAAAAAGAAATTTATTTGTAAAATTTATGAAAATTATACAGCGTGCTGTATAAAGCAAAATTATTTTTTAGAATATATAATTATTATCATTCTAAGCTTATAATAAATAATAGTGGCAGAGGGTGCAAAATAAAGAATTACTGTAAAAGTGAGTGTCTTCAATTATTTTCAAAATTATTACTGTCAAACATAATATTCAATTTAAATACAGCTTTGTTGCAAAAACGAGAACATTGTAAAGAGGAAAATTATAAAAATATAATAAAAACCATTTCTAAAAAATCAATTAATATTAAATTAGTTGGATAATTTTTGCGTATAATAATGTTTCATAAAAATGTTTTGATTAATAATTAATGAATAAGCATTAATTTTGTTTTGTCCTGTATACGAAACAAGAATAAGATAGGTAGGAGGGTGTATACTATATTATGCACAATTCTAATCTTTAAGAACATCATAATAAAAGCCATTACGCTATTTATATAAACTTGTCTAATACAGAAAAAAATTCATTTACCTGAGAGAAAATCCGTATCTTGAGAAGAAAAATAAAAGCAGTAGACCATTGAGGATCCAATTAATTAATAACACGAAAAACAGAGAGAAACTCATTGAAATATATAATCGGAGGAATATTCGAGTGGTCTTTTATAAAAATTAATCAATACATTTAAATTAATTTTCTTGTGAGTATAATATTTCTTGTCACTGTTGAATAAAGATCAACAATCAATAAACAATAAACAATATTTAGTTAAAGATCTCATCCGAAGTTGTCAAGGTAACCCTGACCCTTGAAGCCAGAACAAAAATATGGAATAATTTCTCCGGTATTTTTTTGGAATCGGGTGTAACCACAAATATATAGATATATAGAATAAAAAACAAAGCTATCTAAAAATACACACACTATAAGATATAAATCAATTCAGTTATGCCCTTTTGTTCGCATCGATTCTCATAATATGAAGATGAAAGAATAGATTAAAACTGAAAAGGGATAATTTCAAGAACGGATTACAGTAAGCTTTGCAAATATGTATTTGACAAATAGAATGTAAGGATGACTTACCATTTGTATTTGTGGCGTATTCAGAGCAGATTCCTTCAATAGTTTCCACTTCATTCAAAACAACATCGATACGAGAGAGGAAAAATTCTGAAAAGGAAATTAATTACACTCTGTATTAAAACATTTTTTGAGTAGTTAAAATAGAAATGCATCTGAAAATTTAGCCGTTTTAAAAATACTGAAGAGGTAACAATTAAATCGATTTGCCTATAAACTAAGAACAAATGTTAAAAACGTGAGAGTCTGTCCTGATCACAAAATAGTTTAATCTGCACTCACCTGCGGATCCTTTACACGACATGAGTTCAGGGGAGTCAAAGAAATCCACAGCTTCCTTGATCTGGACGGCCCCTCGCTGACACGATGTTGTCAGTAGACATCGACGCAGCCGCTCCAGTTCCCCTTTGATTGGTTCCAGTTCAGCACAGCGTGACGTCATCTCGGCCAACTGACTCTCACTACGTGCTGCACGCTGATTGGAGGCTTCAAGGTCGGCTGTCATCTGTGATAAACGTGACTCCATCGATTGCACTGTTTCACTGCTGAGCACCTTTTCCTGTTCCAAATCGTTCACGCGGGCTTCCAGGATGGAGTTCTTTAGGAAGAAACAATTATTGTGGTTCAGGAATGAAAACAGAAGTTTGTTTTAGCAAAATATACAATTTAGCTCGACCTTATACAATCATTAGAAGTGGAAAAATAACTTTGTAATTGAAGCTTTTATTTGCATATTATATGTAAGCTAGGACAATTATATATTTCGTCACGATATTCAAATTGAACTACAAGTATTCCAAGCGAGCAGAACAAGAGAAGAAGTTCGTATAGGAAAGGAAGGGAAGTTTTTTCCTATTTCGTGAGATTTAATCGTTCTCAAAACGACACTTTTGACAGCTGATTAATCGAAAAGAATTTGTGACTGTTCGTTACGTATAGAAAGAATTCCCTTTTTTCTACTTTAAGTTAAAAATATAAATTCAATTTGTGACAACCAGTGTGACTTTGTTCAACTCAAACCGTGTCAACTGTCCACTACACAAGTTAAAGATAATTTGAGTGTGTAATTATTTTCATCGTTTGGACCAAACAATAATTATCCGTCATCAAAGCAGGCAGAGAGAATAGAGAAAGAGATAAATATAGATATATACCTACTGTTCTGTTAGATTATCAATTAATGAAATATAGGGGAGCTCAAGGTATTCAGTTTATAATTAACGTCAATTCTAATTTATACATTGCTGTCTTTGTATATCTATTCAAGCGGCGAGTTAGCGTCTGGTACAATATATTACCCTCCAATTAAATATGAAACAAAAAGTCCACTTTCAGGAGGGACTGAAACTCCGTTAATAAATAAAAGCGGGGAACATTGCCGGGAGAAATATAATTTATGATATTTGTTTTCATGAAAAGTTTCGGAAATGAAAAAATATCATGCATATTACCCATTTTAAAAGCTTTCTTCCAACCACCCCGAGATTGTGCATAAAGTGTGGAATAAATTTATTTAATTGAAAAATAAACAGAATAACGAACAAATTAGTTTTCAAAGGGTTTTGAATTGTGATACTCTCCTGAAAATATGCCAGTTGGGGTTGTAACATAAAAAATATGGGACTGAAAATGGCCTACAACAGCATTAAAAATAACGTGTCATAATTCTGCCTCAGTTAGCTAGCTGCCGGCAAACGCTTTGATCTGGCTTTCGACAAACCTTAACATATAGAAACTAGTAAGACGCCCGTAGACGCAGATATCGTTAAGTTAGTCTAATCACTTCAATGTATAGCGTAGATTGAGGTCACCTTGTCCACAGCCTCTTTCCTACTGACTGTAAGAGAATTCAGCTGGGTCTCCAACTCCTTTCTCGATCGTTCCACGTCCATAAGACGGGTTTTGGCCTCGGTGAGTTCCTCGGCGGTGGAGTGGCCCTGGACCTGAGAGGCTGCCAAACGTTCATGTTCCATGTGGGCGACTTCGTTGCACTTGGCCTGAACAGAGTGAAAAAGAAAACATCCTGCAGCATAACGCAACATCCTGCAGCACAACCCAACACAACGCAACATAACGCAACACAATGCAGCATAACGCAACATCCTGTAGCATAACGCAACATAACGCAACATAATGCTGCATAACGCAACATAATGCAGCATAACGCAACATAACGCAACATAACGCAGCATAACGCAACATAATGCAGCATAACGCAACATAACGCAACATAATGCAGCATAACGCAACATAACGCAGCATAACGCAACATATGCTCCAATGCAAGCGTGTTGGCATAAATACAGGAACTACAGCTGCATCTTATAAGACACTATGAAAACCAATTTATCCAACAAATTTATAGAAATATAGCTGCTAATGAAGATAACTAAGCAAGCGTTTTTAGAAGAAGTCTGAGAGAATATGATGGAGGAAAGGGAACTGAAAAGAAGGGTAATCAAAAAGAGAATAATTTGCAGAAGTGACCGCATAAATGGAATCGTCAAAGAATTAATGAATTGACCAAAGAAGGGAGAGGAAGATAACACGCTGGACTGAATGCTAGACTCAATTATTCTTCCATTGAGAAGATTTTCTGTATTAATTGTGTGTTCATTTTACAGGAAATCAATTACCCGAAATTATTAGATATATAAGTTATAGAAATACAGAGAAGGTCGCCCAAACTATTTATCAGGATTTAATAGATTTTACAATATTTTTCCACAAATTTATACCTCAAATAACAATCATGTATACAAGTCAGAATATTTCAATGCAGGAAAACAAGATTATTAGATTTCATATTCAAAATAACAAATAAAACAAATTGATTGAATAGCATTGTCGGATAAAAAAAGAACTAATTAATAAAATTAAGGCAGTATAATTTTATATTTGCACCTAAAATAAGCACCAAATAACACATATTTATATCTTTTTGTAACCGAAAAATTATGAATCAGTATAGTAATCATTTATTAATAAAATAACTTAAATTATCTACATGATATAACTTACCATCTTATAAAGCTGAAAATATTCAAGACAACGTCAGCTGATAATAGTATTCTACTGTTTAATTAAATATGTGGGCTAAATTATCTCGTCTTCAAATTGATAATAAAACTCACGCGAAGTTCTTCTTCCTTTTCCTCTGTTTTCTTCTTTTCCAGGTCGAGTTCTTTGCTAATTGCTGCTTTCTGAAATGGGAGAAGTTTCCAAGGTTAGACATCATAGAAGCCGAAGAGAATATCCTCCTACAAACTGACCTTCCTCAACAGGTCGACATGTTCGTCCCGAAGTTTGCTGTAAATATCGCGCATCTTTCTGAATTTCTCTTCGTAGACCTTCCCCTGATCAACGTTCTGCAGTTTGTGTGTTTTAAGTTCCTCGATTTCCTGTGCAAAGAGGAACATACCACGGCTATAGATATTTTAAAGAAATATGGTTGAAGAATCAGGTTTTAAGTTAAATTATCGTGCTAAACATCAGATTAAGTGAGACCATGACCCCAATTGTTTTCGTTCAACTTGGAAGAGGAATATTTTTCTCTGATCAATTAACACAATTTTAGCGACGCGTTATAAATAAAAGTATTCAATCTATCGAGGTCCTTCTTCCTGCCTGGTGATATTTCCGTCAGTTTCATCAGCTCTAGAGCGAACGCTTTGTGCAGGATCAACATGTAATATTGATTGAATTTTAAATATTACCAAACACACTGACAGACAAATCTCGTTGAATAATTAAGTATATACTAATATGTGGCTAAATTGTGAATGGATTACAGATATTAAAAACTTTCTAACACAGCTGATAATTAAAAAATAAAATAATAATAAATACAATATTATCGAAACCAAAGATGGTTCAGTTTTGTCAATTGTCAAATTCAATGTTTTAAAAAGTAGAATTTCTATAAAATCTTTTAAATATGACGCAAATTAAAATCAACATTATTCATTGACGAAGATTTGTAGAAGTGAAATAAATATTTTTAATAATTTTAATATTTTTTAATGCTGACAAGCGCAATTTTCTTCTATAGCTGGAATAAATATTTATTTTCTTTAGTGATTGAAAGAGATACAATTGAAGAATTCGTAACCTTTGCAAAGGTTGCGCAACTACTAAAACTATGTTCCAGCCTGAAAGTAATAATTATAAATTAACGTTTTATTGTCAAAAGAAAAAACAAGAAATTAATATTAATGACAAGAAATGTAAGCTTTGTGGATATTTGTGTTGACTTGCGGGCAGTTAAACAAGAATACAACATTAATCTACATTAAAAGTTTAAATAAAAATATTTTAAAACATGATTCATTAATCTTGGTTAGCAGTCGAAGGAATACAAAATTTTTGTAAGGATAAAATTCTCGACTGATCCAACATTGAGGTGGATTTGAAACAAAGTAATTATTCAGTTACGATTGTCTAGATTTTAGAACAAAAACTATTTAATGAATATCCATAGACTGGGGAATCCTAAGATCCAATCAATTGTTACCTCTTCATAGCGCTCTTTGAGTTGGACCAAACTTTTCACATTTTCCTCGAGTGTTTTTATGCGGGTCAGAAGAGCTTCCATCTTCTCTTTGTGCTGCAAGGTGAGGATATTAAATAATACAATCGATAATTTAAAATCAAAATAAATTAGTAATTATCACTACAAATGAAATTTGACTGCACAATTTTCATAATAGTGAAAAGTTTGCACAATTTTCATAATAGCTTTTACACATAACAACAAAAGAGAAATTATCGTTAGTAAGATTATAAATGTTAGAATAAGCGATTCGTTACAATAAATAAACGACATATTATTTAAATTTTATCTTAGCAGAAGTCATTTGCAAATCCTTTAAATTAACAATGTCAAATTGAAAATACCCATCGCGTCAATTTATCTCACCTCTATAATCATTCTGCTCATTTCTGCATTGAGTCGATCAATTTCAGCCATGAGATCATGACGTGGTCCATTGCTGCAAAGCAAAACATTTCGTATATTAAAAACAAATTATCAAATCATAGCCAACATTCATTCACTTTTTTAATATTACTAATTACTACACCTATAAAAAATTAATCCAGCGAGACAGAAGCATATTTAATACGCATTAAATTCGTAATGTCAACGTCACACCTAGTCAAACACCTTGTACCGGAAATATATGCAATCAGTAATCTGTTCCAGCTCTGTAATACACACTACTGGAAATCAAATTTAAGAGGAATGCATCTCCACGCGCCTTTCAGCAACCAGTTGGAGAGACAGAATAATATAACCGGTTGGTCTCACCTATCGTGAACAACTCCGTTGAAAGAGAAATCGCCCATGTCGTTGCCAAATACTGTATCGAAGCGGTCGTTACGTTGTGGGAGCTGGAGAATAAATTCATTGCATGTGTACACTATAAACATACCAGTCCGTCATATAATGAGGGCAGAAAGCCATAATTAGTGGTTCACATATAATGCGATTATCAATGTAACAATAAAATCCAAATGCCACACAGAAAGTTCTTCAATTGGGAGTGTTCTTTGAAGGTCATAGCCATGTCATTGGTGATACCTATGTGCTTTAAAAATTATTGATCTGTAATGAAATCTGACTTTAACTAAGCTTTCCATAAAAGTAACTTGAATAGTCTAAGTACAATATAGGTATTCAAAAATACTCCTTGGTACAATTAAATTGAACATAATATGTTAGTAATGATGACATTTTAGCTAGGAAGTAGTCAAAACAATACATTGAAAGATCAAAAATATGCAAATTTAAAAGCAGGAGTGCCCACTGCAAATTACAGCCGTAAATCTATACAAGCAGGTGAAAGTAACCAGGCACATTTAAACAATTTTGCTTGAATTTTGGCGGCTAAGCAACTAAATGCACTTGTATCCGTTATGAGACAATCGATAAAATTAGATGGATAGAAAGGTGATGGCACTGTGCAAAACTACCATGCATAGCCACAATCACGATGACAAATTAAAAGGAGCATTCTATAATAAGATGCAATTGTTATAGACAAACGTAGACGCAAATAAGGTGAGGAATATGTAGGTTGCATTCAGTTATAAAGTTATAGACACGTTTGCTGGAGTGGAGTCAGGCTTTATTATAATTAATAGGTTTATGCAAATTCCTTCACATAATAATTCATTCATTATGTAAGAATGGTTGGATCGATAATTTGGGATATACTTACCACGGACATTAGTTTACTACATTTATAGTTTAAAAACTCCAACTTGCAATATTTACATAATAATAGAGCGAAAGAATGGTTACAAAACTCGTCAGTAAAAATTCTCAGAAAACAGATTGAAATTATTGAACTAACAAAAAGAATTATTAAATATCAACCCTCTCTAAGGAATAAGAAGAACAAAAGGGTTCAAAAAGCAGACGTAGCTCGAACATAACTCAAGTGTTAATGGATAATGACATTTTGACGTGAATTAACAAACAAGGATTGATCCAATTATCCCCATCCATTGTCGAAGTTTCAGTCTTAAGATTCTATAAGGTCGATATTTTACCATTAGTTAGAACAGTAGTAACTTTATAATTAATGAGTAGTATGTATAGCTTTAAAGTAATCAGTAAAATACACCACATGCATAAGAATATGAAGTCTATACAATGTAATATATAATCAATATTTCTTCCAATAAATTTGATAATATCGAATTATGGTCAAGATCTTGCATAAATCCGTTTAGAAAGTTTCATTGACTGCCATCTACTATAGAATCAAAAGCAAACAAGCAGCCAGAATCATAAGAATTCCCTTCATAGGTAGTAGTATAAGGCAGTAATATAATAGTATATCATCGTGTGTATAACACTCCCGGTGACAGCGTACCAACCTTGTCTCTTCTGAGTGGAAGGGGGGGCGGCCTCTGAGGCTGGGGAGAGAGAGAGGGAGAGTAAGAGGGGGTGAAGAAGCGGGCAGGATGTTGGCTTATATCCAGACAGTACGTCGTCTTCATGTTGGTCAAAGGTAAACAGTAACTGGGAGGCAGACTCAGTTAGAAAGTTGGCAAATAGTAAGCCACACCTTGGATAGTCAAAACTGAACAAATATTACCGATAAATTATAATTGAACAATTAAATAAAAGTTTGTACTTTTCAATCTACTGATTCGATCGTTTTGATTAGGTATAGAGGATCACAAATTCGGTGAAAATAATTATTTAATGTAAATGTATAGATTTAATTTAGACAATCCGGATCACGTTTTTCACCTCAGCGATCATAATGGGTTCGGCTACGTCGATTAGGCTGGAGATTGGGGCTTCTTCTGGACTGCCGGAAGCCTCTGTGACGTCATCACCACTGTCGTCAAGGGAAACTTTCACTTCCGGAGCTCGATGAGAGGCCAATTCCGATTCTACCAGAAAGTTTGGCGGAAACTGAGCGAAAAGACAAAAAATCATAGAGATATAAGCATTCTATTCGTTATATAGAAAGGAATGTCATATTTTTCTTATATTACCAGCGAAATATTCTTTGAGAAAGCCAATAACTTTTGGCAAATCATCGCAAATGCAAAGTTCAACAAGTTTTATCTAGTATTAGCACCAGTTGAATAACAATTTTGAATATATCGATAAATAGAATCATAAAACAATTAAATAATAGTGTGTTACATTAAGAAAAATTAAATTAATTAATAAAAAGAATCAGCCATGAAGGAATTTATTATTAAATTTTTTTTTGTATGAATGAACAATAAATAAAACAATAAGAAATTCTCTATATTATAAAAAGTGGCCATAATATGAATGAACATTTATTTTATTTCAAAAGACTAAAGACATTTTGCAAAATAAAACAATTAAATAGGAATAATTTGCCCCATGACTCCGTTTTAGGCTTAATATTACCAAAAAGTTATAAAGGTGCATCAGAAGAAAGGAGACACACATTAAAACTGGAAATTATTAAGTTATAAGTTGCTAAGCGACCTATTTGATTCGAATAATTTAATTAAACATTATAGAAAAGCGGGGCGTTTAAATATATTTAGGTAAGTAAGAAAATACTGGTAATAATTTAAAATACACTTGCTATAAAAATTAAACTTATTATGAATTATTACGATTATACATTCATGAATTTATATTTTAAATTAATTGGTTATTATTTAATTATTTTTAATTGGTCAACAATTTATTTCAACTCTCAAAATTCAATGATTTCAATCTATTAATTTAGAAAATTGCGAACCCATATTTTTTATGCTTGAGTGTCATAATCGAATGAACACAAAACACGTTTTTAGCAAAAATCCATTTCTTTAAGCTTTTAAATCGTTTCCTAAATTATTTTAAAAATCAGTATACAAGAATACCTCCGGTAAATTAGGCACTTGGATTAAGTTCTTGAAGTATTGCAAAGTTTGTGCAGTCTGAAAGAAGGTCTGCAGGGATCGATATTGCTTGAAAAAACGTTCTCGATGACCAATCAGCGTGTCACCAGGTAGGCCACTGTGTAATCGGAAGAGCAGTTTGACAAGACAATCGTAGAGGGTGGCAGCGTCTTGGACACACTGGATAAGAGGGGTCAGCTTGCACTGGCCCTGTTGAGTCATTGAGTTGGACCTTGACTTGTCCATAGAGCTGAGAACGACCTCCTGGAAGGCCATTAACTCCTCCATGTAGTCGAGTAGGTCCACGCTAACCTCAAATCTTCAAGAGAAAAGTCACCACGACGACGTTGATAATTGTATGAAAGCGGTTTTTTAGTTAAAAGAATATTTAAAATTGTTGAATTAAAATATTTAGATAATTATTACTTTAAAAAAAATATAAATTATTTTGAAAACATTTTTTTATTATAGTGATAATTAAATATCGTAAAACAAAGATTTGGCACCGTTTTTGATATATTTAACCGCGCTAGACGTAAAGTATTACATATGGTGTTGAATTAATATTAATATAAGCAGTCTTTAACTGAAAGATTATCTCAAAAAAGATACTCCAAACCTGTTTTCATCATGCGCAATTGAAATACTGATTCCTGCGGGAGGCTAAACAAACAATTTCAGATGTCTATAAATTCATAAAATACATATAAGCAAACATTCCTTTAAAAGTTTATTGACTTTAAAAGACGATATGTCCGTTTTATAGTTATTAATATAGTTACCATAAATGGCATATCCAATAATATTAACCTATAACAGGTTATTGCCTGGTAATTTAACTATTTTTATATGCTAACAGATAATATTAATATCTGTTAAATTATTAATTTTTAATATTTGAATACATAAATTTACTGTTTAATCAATTATAAATTATTCATACATTTGTTACAATCAATAATTTTCTTTCTCATTATTCAATAAATAAATTACTGCTGTTTATAGATATATAAAATTGTAAGCGATTATACCACGAGTGACTATACTAATACAATTAAAACACAGTTTTATAATTAGCGACTAAAGGCGCGCTCACCCGTAGAGAAATTGGTTTTTATTATTCTTCGAGGTTTAATGAAATTATACATCTCCTGGCAAACAAATGACAGATCTTTCTTCAGCTGTAAAATAATCCCCAAACCCCTGGAGTAATCCACTCCATAATAAATCTAATGGACGGCGATCAAAACATCGCACTCAATCCAAAATTAATCTCGTAAAACGAATGGTTTTAAAATTTTATCTTGATGATATTCTAATTGTAGTTAACGACGCATACAATTGTTTTAAATACTAAAACAGGCTATAAAGTTCAAATATAAATATCCGTTACCAATAAAAACAATGGTATTTATATTATAGATAATAAATTCCTGTAATTTAAACTTACAAATTATTGACATTGTTTCCAACAATTTCACTCAAATCTTCCGTCCCAATTGTTAGATTTCCAGGAATCTTCAAATGCTAAAAGAATACCAACCAGGGTAAATAGTAGCGTGTTACCAATTCTACTCAATACAAAAGTCCAATTATACTAAATTGACTTACTTTCTTATGAAAACGTAGCTTTTGAATAATCAACTTAGCAAAGGCAGCAATTGGAGGTCCATAACCTTGTTTTAAATGACCCTAAATGAAAAATGACATTCAATTAAAAATGAGTAAGTTTTTAAAAATATAGAATTCAATATCACTGAAAAGAATGGAAATTATATTCAGTAAAAAATGAAATAGCTGCCATAGATAATCTATACAATTTTTTAATAAATTATAAAACGTGGTTTCCTTTACAAATGAATGTATCATTTTACAATATATCTGTAAATAAATATTTGAAAAAATTGTAGTTTTCGACAGTTAAGATGTTAGTAGTTTAATGGATATATAGTAGCGTATTCAGGCATCTAGTAGTTGAAACTTGAAGGAAATAGTTATCTCATTTGAAAGACACAAGTCGTATTTGTGCTTATATGTTAAAACTGGAATCGTAAAATATGACCTCAACCCATTGTGACCAAAGTAAAATATTTGTATACAATAAAAACCTTCAGCAGTACTATATATTCCTTTACATATAATGTCAATACATTATGGCCGTACTTATAATATAAAGTTGAGATTTAAATGGTAATCAAATGGTTGTAAACCTTGATAATAGTAAAATACAATCAAAAATTTACTTTTAAAATTTTCTGAAAGATTATTTCATGATATTGCAAATAAAATAATTTTATTAAATGGTTTTACTTCAATAATTTGAATTGACTCTTTTACTATTGTCCAGAGCATTCTACCTTTAAGACACTGAAGTTTAATTCGTATTTAGCATTATATGTATAACTAGCATATTTCCTTATCTAATATTCATCAATAATTTACAATAAATCTTAATTCAAGAATATCTGTCTTCTCACATAAAAGCCATAATACAAACAATATTTAATAAAATCAAATTGCCTCAGATTCGTATAAAACTTCATCAAAGGCGATAAGCCGATAGTCCTACACCGCTAAATGAAAATAGATTAATGCATATTATACGGCCGCAATATACCTGAACTGACAAAAAATAACAAATTTTAAAACGGTCCACAACCAAAACGATATGAGCAGTTGAAACATTTTTTAAAATTTATCAGATAAACATTTTTTAAATAATATGACAAATCTTCTCCAAAAAAAATTTAAAAAGTTAATAAAAGCAGACAACAGAAAAGACCCTGCAACATTAACAAACAAATAAAGCTCAAAAACAGCGCACAAATGGCATTTCTAATGGCAGATAATGAAAGAAAAGAAGCAATAGGTGAACGCCTGGAGACTTTAACTTACAAAACTATGAGCATTAACACCAGTCTGTAAACATTACATGTAAATAAATATACGGAGAGAGAGGGGGGGGAGAGAGAGAGCGGATATAGATAATATATTTCAGGATAGTCGTATCAGGAGAATAAAGCAATAAAATTGTTTTGTGTAATGTTGAATTAACAGTGCATCTAAAAGAGGAAAAGGTGTTATTAATAGTTCTGAATATAACAATTGATAATGTTTCATTGATTATTTCCCAATCTTTCGGCACTTATAGTTCAAGAAGTGCCTATGACGTCCGATATAATGGGACTTCCTCCCCCACTTGTGTAAATATACAATTCTGCTTGGTAACATTTCTATTACATAACCATTTACAGATAAAGTGTTTGTAAAGTAAAGTAATTGAAACTTCTTCGCCTGATTTGTGTGTGACAAATCTCAGTACTAGAACAAACGCACTACTTACAATAATTCTATTGTTATCGTGGAGACATATTGCAATCGATACTCAAGCCGTATAAGACTTATTCAGCTATATTTAGGTAAACGATTCTTCTAAAAGCACTTAGTTATTTACTACAAGAAAATGTTATAGCAGCATATTTTAGAGACATACATATATGTGACATTCTACAACCTTTCTTACACCAGAAGAAATACAAAGATCAGGTTACCGAAATTATGACTGAATCGCGGAAATCTACGTGTTGACAAGCAACATTAAAGAGATCGATTATGTGTACAAAATAATTATTTCAACAAATATATATATTTGAATAGTAAAACTTAATAGTTGACAATTCGGAATAAAAAAAACGAATTAATAAAATTAATAGTAGCAATAGTAAAGGACTAGTTAAATATAGTATAGTAATAAACATTTTAAACAGAGGAGACATGCAAACAAAATAACAGAATCAAAATATGTCTTACCCACAAACGCCCAAGTTCCGAAATAAGCGATACGCATTTCATTGTATCCCGTAGACACTAAAGAATAGACAGAAAGTCACCAAAATATTACATTTCACAAGCGAATTACAATTAGTAAAAACTAGATAGAAATGTATTTATTATATAACAAAGGTTTTACATATGGGTGTCCATTTCTGATGAGTTTATTGACAGTATAAAAGAATTTCCAGCAAGTTATTGGATGACCCTGTAGTTGGAGTTTGTTTGCTTCTCTGTAGAAGAAGCTGGCACCACGATCAGTGAATGTTCCAAGGATAATGCCACGAATGTGCTTTTCTTTGGGAGCTGATTCGTGGCTGATCAGGGCTTTTTGTATGTGCGTTGCCTGTAGTAGAAGACACATGGAGAGGAAAATTAGAATGAAAACAGAATCAAACATAATGACTTTGATTAAACATAATCGTTCAACTTTTGAATTCACTAAATTAAAAAATATTTATTTATGTTTTAAAGGTAATAATGAATTTAATTCTAAAATTGAATGTGTGTGAATCCAAAAAAAATCTGTTGTGTGTGTAATAAGATCATCAGTTATCTTTTCTGCTTCAATATTAGATATTCTAAAACGTGACACTCATATATCATTCTCAGGGTGTATACTGTATCTCAATTATTGTCATATTATGGAATAAATTCCGAAACATGATATTTAAGGATATGATCATAAATTTATGTAAAACGATGCTGATTTGTCTATGTTTCAACTTTGATTTATTTAATATAATGTCATTTGACATTTCAATCAGGGTAATTCAAACTAGGAGTAAAACAAAACTATTCCTACATTTCATATTTATATTAACCTTTTACCAACCGTATGTTAAAATTCAGATTTTCAAAAACGTGTTATCTGCATTTCTATTTGCTGAAAATTTCAAAATATTTGTAACATTCATAGTTTCAGGAATTCCAAGTTGACAGAAAACACCTACACCTTTACAGTCTAATTTGAAATTGTATACAATATGTGGGCGTTTACAATTAGGTACAACAAAAATCAGAATAGCTAAAGAAAAAAGTATTCAGTTAGCTTTTCATTTTTTAACAAAGAGAAGCATGCAGGCACATTGGTTTGAAAGTTCAGACCATTTTAAAAATTAGTACTATTAAATAAAATAGATTATAAGATAACCAATTTAGTATATACTATGAAATAAATGATTAATGAAAGTATAGTACTAATACATATAAGAAAAATGTGAATCTTTTGTTAACTGCATATTGAAATTATAACATTTCACATATGATCAAAATAGTTTTAAATAGTTTGATGTATGTTAATTATTAAGAAAATGATATATAGAGTGATTATAAATGTGAAAATTATAAAATAATTATAAAATGATGCAAGTATCGATTATTACTTATCCTTATTCAAACCTAGACTGAACATTATACAGAATTATACCATAATTTTTCCTGAAGAAAATGAATGCTAATTTTTTGTTTTAATAATGTAAAATTTAAAAATATGGTGTGATTGCTAGAATAGTTATTGCAAGCTATCTTTTTTAAAAATCAAAAATTAGTTATTAAATATAGTATTTTAGATAAAGAAGAATAATTGCAACTAATGACTAAAAGTTAGTATTTGTGATTATTGCCTATATAAAGTAGAAAAATTAAAAAATAAATATATTTAGAGAAACATTAAAGGAAAATTGTATATATAGCTGCAGCATATGGCACAAAAGTATACCCATATTCAAACTTGGCAATTATTGATGGGTTATCTTATTACACGAGGTTTTAGACTTTTTTGTAGATTTTTGGAATATTATACATTACATAGAAAAATTCTGCTCTCTTAATTTCTAAAACAATAAAATAATAATTCATTTCAAGTTGTAACCCCTAAAAAATAATTATTCTCTGATAATTTTATATTTTAAATAAAAATCATATAAATTTCAATGTGTTTCCATATTATTGGGTTAAAAATGTGTCAAAACACTGTTTTTTCTTATTGTGAAAATTCAGTTTATTTAAAAATATGTTGTTATAAAATTACTAGCTTACAATATTTTACTGTATCTGGGTGATTAGCATAAATAACTGTTACACATAAATAATAAATAAAACTTAAACTTTCCTGATTATTTAATTGAATGGTATTTCAGTGTAGGTTTTAACAGACATTAAAAATTGTAGTCATTTTGCTTATAACTTCAGAAAATAAATAATGAAACAAGCAACATTCTTGACTGATCCTGGTTATGCCACTGATACTACTTTAAACTACTACTCAAAAGGCAAGGGAATATTAATATAATCCAGTATTTACTATATCCCCATATACACACAATTAATATTAATTATATATTTTGTTAAAATTATATAGCAGTTATAATGACATATAAAAAGACTTAAAATCTATAGATTAAAATATATATATAACATATAATTTTGAATGATAAAAACAAAATGTAAAAGATTTAATTAGCTTATAGTTTTTATCAGGACATTAATATGATAACTGAATCATTAATAAAGTTTATATAGATATGGCACCCATATTAATTTTTTATATCCAGGTTGATAAATCCATCATGCTATTGCTGCTAACTGTGACTTCTGTATTCATATCTACTTCAATATGGTTATGGCATGGTTCCTAGTATTATTTAAAAAAAAATTCTTGACATTTTACCTGACAAAATTAAAATTTTATAGACTAGATATGGTTATGAGTATAAGTAATGTGTACCAGAAGTGAATTTATATGGTTCATGAATGGGATGTATCAATAAAAAAATTGTTGATATCACACCCCATTTGCAGACTGTTTGTATCAACAACAAATTTAACCTCTTCCTTATGGTCTTCAGGGACAGAAAAGTTACTTTCCAGAATGGTTATATAAATTCAAATTTGTTAGTTAGTGTCCTTATTGTGTCCTCATTGGTTAATTATTTTCGCGTCATTTCTAATAGCAGCTAATATGGTGTGACACATTCAATTAGCCTC
>JAUZNC010043768.1:0-48285 GCA_034780395.1 Vannuccia rotundouncinata | reverse complement strand
ACTATTATATTACATATGCACGCACCCAAGCATACACAATTATTTTTATAAACTTTTCTTACTACGAATAAATTTTAATGAAAAATATTTCTTAACAACTTTTTATTTCAAAACAAAGGGTAATTATTTCATACAAAATATTTTCAGAAGCAAACAAGTGGGAGAAAATGGATAAGTATAAATCTCTGAGCTAATCATTAAACAGTACAAAAATGACCAAACTAAAACTATTGAAAATGTAAAAATCGTTATTAAAATGTATGTGTCGCTATTTATTTTAAATAATTTTATTACTATTTAAGAAGTAAAAATATCAGGCGATATCAAAGAAACATTCAAATACTGTCCCAAAATACGTTCTACGTCATAAAACCGGTCGAACTGAGCACTTTAGTTGTAATTAAAAGTTAAATAAAATACAGCAGTCTCTGTCATATGCGAGATTCTTATATCCACTAAAAATTCCTCTGATAACGCAGGGAGTTAACGAAATAAAAGCATTAGATCTGTGCATATAATGCTTTAAGGTGTACTGTGCTAAATGAAAAAACATTTCATGTCGCAATGTTTAAACGGTCTGTACTATTTCACAGAAAAGGAACTGTTGCTGGACCCTGTTCCGCATGTGATCAGCATGTCGTTAGCATATAATTCAGAACATAGTTCGATCTCTAAATGAATCATATCATAATTTGAAATATTAAACCATTGATTATTATAAATAAGGCCTATTATTAAAGAATTATAATCGTTTTGTAGATACAATTATTATCGTTTCCTGCTTTTTTCAAAGAAAATATTGTAAGGTCGTGTCTGAGAAATTTAACCAGTTTTGGTTACAAACTTTTAATCCTCTTAGTTTGCAAAAAATATTACCCCAAATTGATAATCAAAGTAAATCATATAGAAAGGAACAAATGCCCCAATTTTATAGTGCTATGCAGTGTATTTATAGATACAAAAATATATATTGAACACACTAATCAAGACAATGCCATTACAGTGTACATTATTTGGTAACGAAATATTCTAAATTGAGTATTACATTGAAAATTCTGCAATTTCAAAATTGTTTTAATTTTTATACACTACAAATTGATGAATGAATATATAAAAGTTACTAAATCAAACCATTATAGCCTAAGATAAAAGCACAATTTGTATTCTGAAAACTGACGGTTGAAAACGCTATATTTTCGTGAGTAGTATATTATACGAATGGATATGTTGTGTATATTATGATAAGTTAGACAAAGACAGTTAGGCCACTTTAAACTATTTTACAACAAAACTTTATACAAAAGAAGACACACAAATAAATATGATATTTATACTATTTAACTGATGTTATTATAGAGCTGTTTAGAATAGAATATAGAGAAGAACAAATAAAACAATAAAAATCAAATGAGTACAAACGTACAAGAAAACAATGAGAATGATTGGATAACAAGTAAAGCTGAATGGTGATATTCTGGAGCTGAGGCACTTCAAAAATAGACACAGATATCAAAGGCGACAAATCAGATGATAATAAAAAATAACTACAGTCACAAGACATTCAGATAAAACCGGCGAATGTATCGATATTCTTTAAAATTATGAATGAAAGATTCGAAGTATAGAAAACCTTCAGAAATCCACACAACTCAAGATGAATCTCACAGCTAAAGGTTCCATCCGTTTAGGAAATATAATATAAAGGATGAGAGTTCAGGGGATCATTTTTTGGGAACATTTGGAGCAAAGGGGTCCAACATGTCCATGTCAATAAGCGATTGATTCGGGGTGAAATATCGACTCTCCGAAGTGGACGAAGCATCGGAGGGTTTCCGAACCGCTGTTCTCATGATTACACTTTGATGTTGTGAGGGGGGTTGATGCTCCATCGATAGCAGAAGGTCTGGCTGTTGATGCTCCCCACCTTGGGGCAAGGAGGATGATGGAGCGTTGGTTAGAAGAGGGTCAAAATCAATCAGCATGTCTAGGTTGGGCTTGGGCGGAACTGGAGGTGGCGGGTTTCGGGTTTTGTTGAGCTGTGGGGTTAAAATTAATTCATACCATTGATTTGACATAGAAATGTTATTCAGGGGCTAGGCTACTATTGTAATAGAAATAAGCTGGTGTGTATTATTAATTTAGCAGATAACCAGATGTAGTATGAAAATACAACAGGAGCAAATTATATAGCCAACCGAACACAAATTAGTAGCTAAGGTTTTAACTGATCACAAGGATCACAGTCTAGATGCCCATTTTCCGGTATCTTATTATTGAGCAAAGAATGACGTATTAGAATATCCCATAAAAATGGAAGCTTTAATATTAAAAAATAAATACTTATTATCGTGTCAAAAATAGTGTATTGGTAGATCCTGGAAGATAAAACGGCAACACAAAGGAGCATGGAGGGTTACTTCACGAAGTTGGAAAACTTTTTGTAAATAGACGAAAACGTGTTTTAAGAAAATATTACAAAACAAAGAGATCGATTATTAAAATTAAATAATTAATATCTTTTAAAATTCAAATTAATTACAACAAAAGTGAAATAATATCTTGATAAATCACTTCGATGGTGATAAGATTATTTTTTTTCCAAAATCACACTGAAGAAATTTTATCAATAGAAAAGATTTCGTTCTAACGGTATATTGTTATCCGGTGTCTGCTGACCACAGCCCCATTCTGGACACCACCACTCCTTGCAGTCTGTATACAATATGAACCCTTCTTGGAGATAATAACTGCGCACACATCTCACCGTGGCCGACTTCTTGTTGGTGAACTGTGCACCTGAGAAGTCCTGGTTAAGGCTAGTCTCATTGTCATCGAACTTCAACAGGTCCGTCTCCGGATCCATGTAGGATCGGACTTCCTTTTTGGGCCGTGGTGGTGGTCTGGGGGGAGGATTCATGTTTCGTCTGGGACCTGCGGCTGCCTGATCGCCTTCATGGCGAGGTTTCACCGGAAGCGGAAGCGTTGGCAAACTGTAATCCGGTGGAGGCTTGTGAGGACGAGGGGGCATGGTTCTGCTCTTCGATGGGGAGAAGTTGAAATTGTCGGGAAAACCGTCCAGAGGAGGCGGGCTAGCTATCGGCCGGTTAGGAGAGGAACTGGGAGGTCTTCTAGCTTGCGAGGGGCTGTATTTGAGTGAAAGTGTATATCATGCTAGAGGCCCCAATGCACCTAAACTACAGTAATGTTATCTTCATTTCGTCCACAATAATAATATCTTACATGACATCTGGATCGGTATAGTTCAAATCTCGAGCGCTTCCACTCCTTCTTAAAACACCATTTAGCACGTTATCACCAATGACATCGTATCTTCTAAAAGTTCGCACGTTTGGTTGGTCAGCCTCAGCCTGCATGAAATTACAACTTATTTAAACATCTGTATTTCACTTATTTTCATTATCAACAAAAAACAACCGATCAATAAATTTCAGATTGTGTTGAACAGTATTTTTTTAAAGTTTTAATAAAAATTATGCCAATATATTTTTTTATAATCGAGTTCACTATATACTACTAAAAGTAGTAAGAATATAAATTTAGAATAATTACGAGTAAAAATTTAAGAAATATGCAAAATATAAATTCTAAAACATTCTACATACTCGATATAATTTTTAATTGTGCATTAATTTTAAAATTTTCATTGTTTTAAGTCATGTCAACTTTGTAAATACATAAGATAAATATGCCTACTTCATAGATATGTTAATAGAAAGACAAAATCTTACTTGCTGCACGTCAATAGAAGGATCACTTCCAGAACGCATAAGTTTGGACTGAATGTAGAACACAAAATGTATGGCAACAAAATCAGATATTGTAACAATAGAAAAAAATAAGTGGAAGATTAAGAATGAGGACCGACTAAATATATTTTGACTAATAGGTAAATTTCCTTTACTGCTGACATAAATTAAAGGCGCAATTTGGTATGTGGTCCCATGAATAACTAGCGTTTCCGCAGAGTATATTTCCACAGCGGAATTTTTTGATGTCGGTCATTATATATGATTATATATTAAATTAAATAAATCTAAAGAGAACACTACTAAAAAAATGTTTCTCAATGCACACGAGTTATTCGATAATTGTTTCCTCATCAGGTTCAACAGCTTTCGAGTCTAGACAATTTATAACGATAGAAAACTATTAAACATATATCGTTATTAAACACAAAGAGATATAAAATATTTCAAGTGTCTCTGAAAACCAACCTTCTGAATTTTCTTCTTGTATTCTCGAACCTGAAATGCAGATTTTTATGCACATGTGAAAATGATTAATAATTTAATATCGACAGTTGAAAGGTAATAACTTCTTCGTCTTTTGAGATAAGCCTTATCCAGACAGCGGAGAGTTAACTATTTCAAATAATTAAATAAACCTATTAAACATTTTAATTGTTAAACTTTCGCGTCGAGAATAATCATAACAATGTTACCGAGGCAACATTATAAAGTGAAACATTATTCCATTCTTCGCAATAATATAATAAACAGGATATAAATTAGTTTCGTATTTTCAGTCGTGTCACTTTCCGCATGATAATGGGGTAATTAAATGCACCGTCATTATTATAAACAAAACAAGCCAGATCACTCAAGTCTTAATGTAGTTACAATGATTATTGATTATAAATTATTTAATATATATAGACAAGCAATTTATAAATTTTCAAATAACTAGACCCCTCGAACTATTCCGGAAGTATCAAAATTATCCCCCAAACTGACGTCAAATTTGGGACCAAAAGTCACTTTAAAAATCTATCCGGAATTCCGGAAATTTAGACTACCTAAAAACGACAAACGAAAAGTTGAAAAAAAAATATCAATATACGTTGATTAAATATAAACAGGTGTATAAAAACATTATTATTAAAGCATTTCACCTTGAACGTAATGAAAATCCAAAAACCAAACTATTGCGCATGTGTCGAACAATTTCAAACAGTAATGAATAAGGTACATTTTCGAAATGATTTTATTGTTGATACAATTAAATATAGTAAAGCGTATTAATTGGAACACTCCAGATAACCGAAGAGTTTGAGTCTAGACAAATAAGGTCGTCCATAAAGAATAGCGCAAAAATAACGAAATAATAACGAAATAATAGCGTACGAATAACGAAACTAAATCAAATGAGTGACTTCATCGGTTTTCATGTTCTTGGACAGTAACTAAGAGTAATATAAATTAACAATATGACTGTCTGGTCAAGATCATACCTTGCTCATTCCCTTTTCAACACTGCCCTTCATTTGTTTACCAGCTGACGTCTTGAGTTGTTTGATGTCGAAATATTTTAATCCTACCTCAAATTCGTCATCAATCGGTTCAGATTGATTCATCAACAACAATCGCTGGTCGAAAAACTAAAAATTGTGTAGATATATAAAAATAACGATTTGAAACTTGACATACACAATCAAACGTTGATAAATCATTAATCGTTGCAATACGATTTATTAAACTAGGAAGAGAATAGATGCAAAACTGATATCAGCTATTTAGTTATAGTGTCGATTAATAAAGGTGTTTAGATTATAAATAACTACATTTAAATACAGTAACATATACTATATTCTCACGAGCATATTTAACAGTTTTAATTTGTACCATTCAAGTTTTACAATCTGTACAATCGAAAAAGGGTGAGAAGGTATAAGCTTCCGCCATTAAACAGTATATTTAGAAGTGCACAGAAAAATGCTTAGCCATCCTTTTGAGAATTGCTAAACCAGTCTTTCAAATGGTGCGCGTATACGATTAATTATAGGTTATATAGGATTATATTATGTGGAATTCAGCACTTAGAAATAGAAATATAAAACAACTGACTTCTCGAACCATCTGCGATTCATACACTTTAGTAAGAAAGAGTTCAAACTTAGATCCTCTGGACTCTTTGAATTTTTTTTCGTCGACAACAATCGTTCCATCAATCGCCATCAGTGAGGATCGGTAACCTCCTGGAGGCAATAATATAAAAACAGAATTTAAGAATTGAAAAAATTATAATTATTAAAATCTGAGAATATTACAAATAAACTATGAGTACATTTTTGAAAAATTAACTGTCTCACGGTCGTCGAAGCTTGGCAGGAGGCTCATAAAAAATGGCATGATTACATTTCTGATTTTAATTAAAGAAATCAATTTACCCATAGCTATATAGAGAATGACTATACTGTTAGAGGGGCTATAAAACTATATCATTTTTTCTCTGCAATAACAGGAGCGCTGTTAGTATTATTCTATGGTATATAAATCTATACAAGAGCCAACTTAAATAGATAGGAAATCTAAAGTATGACCAAGCAAAGAAAACAGATATCAATATATCAATATATTTGAATTTAATCTAATGCAGGTAATTAATATTTTCGTAATTTTATCGATTTTCAAAGTTGTAATTTCAAAAACCCTTTATCTTAGAGAATAAACTACACATAATACAATATAATAAGTATAACATTGAACAAATAATCAACAAGTCTTACCGAAAATGGCAATCATTACTTTGAGGAAGATATTCTTGAAATGCTGTGTCATCACCTGACAACTGTCAGGAGAAGTCATCACGGTACTATGACAATTCCAATTATCGTGCAGATAATTTTTCTGCGACAAGAAAGTTAAACAATTTTGTTATAATTAAACAAATAATATGGAAGAGTTAGACTCAACTCAATACTGAATTGAATCACACTCACTCAAAATTTAGTTTGAAAACACCCGCGTAAACTGTGAGAATTTAAAAACGGAAATTATTTATTTACTTACTTGAATGATAGTAACTCAGTTTAATATGGTGGTAAGAAAAGTCTTCTTATATTAATATTAACTTGACCAGATTTTCTCAAATTATCATAATAAGCCAAACAATTTATTATTAATGTAATTGACAGTGTAAAAGAATGTGAGGACAAGAGACTGACTACAATAATTAAATACGAAAACACGATATAGCATCCATCTCACCAGGGCTGGTGGAAACTTTGGCATGATATCGGTTGGGTTGTGAATGTAGGAATCTCCAGTGTTGAGATCTACAATACGGGTTCCATCAGAAAGCAACCCGTGTACTCGCTGTTAAGAGACAAGGAGCATTACGTTATTCTGATTGTAAGATATTTGAATAATGAAGGGCAGAAGGGTATAACTCACTTCCACATGACATGTGTGAATTCCAGCGATGAAAGGCATCGGGCATCTGAAGAAGAAAAATGGAATTTTTAAGATCACTCGATTGAAATAAATTCCACTTTTAAGGAGAACATTAATTTAGTCTCACCCGATGTAATCCAACATTTCCTCTGGCAAAATTGGATAAATCAAATGCACCCTGAAAAGGATACAACAAAACTGCAAAAATGCACGAAATCAGACGAACTTTGCTCACTAATCTCCACTGTAAAAATATACACAGAGAGATTGCTATTTACTCTACCCAGCATTCGTCAAGAGATGTATAAACATGGCTATCATAGCCAGGATATATATCGCGAGTGCTGAACCGGATACTCTGGTGTTGATTGTATTATCATTATTAAAATCAATGGGAAGGAGTAAAGATACAACTATGAAGATGTCACAATCTTACCATGACAGGGGGTAGATCAATGATAGAAGACCGAGTATACAGGCCGTCAGCCGGTGTAAATGTTTGGAGTGAAACAGGATTCGCTGCTCTTGAAGGAGGCTGGAAGACCAAAATGAAAAGAAGAAAGAATACTATTCTAATAAATGTTGAGTTGTGATTTATAAGAAGTGTTAAAAACGGTCTCATATCATTCGTATTTATGACTTTCATTTGTTTGTCATTGAATCGAAATGAAGGATTACAGAATAATAAATGTATTAAGGAATTACTTGAAATAATTACATTTGAAACAATGATCTAAATATTTATTATAGAAATTAAAGTATCAGAATAAACACGTTATTTAAGAAAAATATTTTTAAAGGAATTTTTGTAAAATATTAATTCCTAAATCGCAAAGGAACTTTTTGGGTTTCTTCGTTTCATAATTCCAACTTCTACATTTTTTCCTTTTAAAAAATGCTACAAATTAATCCAGAAACCAGTCTACACCGCTTAATTCAGACTTGGGTGTAAAACTAATTGAATAAATCCATTAAATATAATAATACAACTAACTATACACACTCCACTATAGTAGACCTACAACATTTATATGTTAATCAATAGTCTATAGCTCACATCACACACCCACTAGGTACATAATTCCAGTGTATTCTTATATTTCATGCTATCAATGGGAATGCGATTAATATTAGGCCGAGGTCAGACGTAAATTAGTAACATGTTTGGTCTAGGTTCTCGATTTGTTCCTTTCTTCCCCTCACAAGTTAAACGTATCTATTTGGAAGAAGATATTACAGAAATATCATTCAATCTCTTACCAAAACTTTTTTCCATTTTCTGAAAAAGGGCTATTATCTGCTAAATTAAACAATAATTTATAGGTAAATATTAAAATCGTTTTAATGTTACCGGAGTTTATCTCAACTTGCTAGAAGTCCGAATTTACCGGTATAGACTGCAATATCAATAAAACGATAACTGGGTCATCTAAATAAGGATATTATGAAGGTGTCCATTCTATAATTTACTTTTCGCTAACATACTGTACTTGGTCTTGCATGCTATATATTGTTGACTTGCTATAACCTGGATGTTGGAAACTATCCATGAAAAGGTATTTGTTCAAGTTTCACTATCACTATCACATTCATTTTGGTCGGTGAGGTTGGATGGTACTCAGCCCAGAGAGTGCATATGAAGTTGCATTTTGAATATTCGTGCGATTATAACAGCCACTGGTTATTGCTAACCAGCGAACATAGACACTAACTTATATTGATAATGTGGCGAGAATAACGAAACTAAGCAAGAACCTAGAGAGATTATCCAAAAAAATAAAATAATAGATACAGTTTAAAAAATATACAATTAGGTTTGAGATAATTTTCAAGGTTTTTATGATTTCCAATCTTACTATACCAATTCTGACTTTTCACATCAAATTGCATCCTTCATCCCCCCAACCACGTATCATAGAAGGTGTCCCATTTATAAAGAGAGAGGTGTAAAACAGATTTTATAAGAGGTTAGTTTTCAATGCAAATGAGACAAATAGATGATTTAAATAATGGTTATTTATAGTATAAAATAAGATCTGACATTTTAAAGAAATTGCATCCTAAAAAAAGATTCCGTTTACATACATTTTCAATGTACTTAATTATGAGTCTTTAAAATATCAGATCTGCAATTGATACCTCAAAAAAAGCATTATTTAAATCATCTATTCGTCTCATTTGCATTGAAAACTAACCTGAAATTTCTAAAAGGTAAAAATTTAGTTTTTTAGGAGGCCTGTAGATAGATTAAAATGTTTTTTTAAATCGTAAATAAATAGAGCAATTTGATATTGATATAGACTCAAATAGTACTCAAATAGTACTCATATAGTACTCATATAGTACTCAAATATCTACTCATTCATCCAGACACACACTGCTACAAAGATAAACACTTTATATTATAGACATTATATATGCTTAAGAGTGTATCTTTGCTTTATTTAGACCACTTTCGCTATCAATCCATATATGTAAAACAGAGTGTTATAACTGCCAATAGTTATTGAACAATAGACTATAACAAATAACAATGCAGTATAACTAATTTGAATGTATAATTCGCAGTATAACTGATCGATAGCGAGTGGTATAAAATTGTTGTAGTATTGATTAAATATGTTATATTCTTACTATTTCTGCACAAGTTTTCTTGATTTACGCACGAATGTAATAACTATCACATATAATCAAAATTAACCGAGTCAATTGTCATAATTAAAAATGTGATATGTAAAATAATATTTAAAAATCGATTATTTATTGTTTAGCTGTTGATGTACATAGTTGTCTAATAATGAAATATTAACGAGAAAATCTAATTACAAAAATCTCAATTTTACTGTTTTTAAAACTAAAAATTTGATGATCACAATTTAATCATAAATGAATTATTATTTTTGAATGCCGCCAGAATTGTCAATAACAAAACTGAAATATAATTTATTTTCTAAACTCAAGTAAACTGGGTTTGGTTAAGTTATTTTACAACACAAACAGTGAACTGAGAAATTATTTATATAATCAATGAGACATAATTAAAGTGATGCAAAATTGTATTCAGCCGACTCACCTTGATAAAACTTCAATCCAGACGTCTTTGTCCATAGCGTTGTAAAATTCAAATATATATTTCTGAAAAAAGAACAGTTTATCAACGCTATTATTAAACAAGAATTTAAACGATAAAACTATTAAACAAATCGATAACAAATAATGGTTGGTTTTAATTGGATAGGATAAGATTAAATAATAATGGTTGGTTTTAATTGGTTGGTTAGGATAAGATTAAATAACTCAACAAAATAAGCAATTAAAACACTTAGGAAGGAAAGAATTAATAGTTAGCAGGAAGGATTTTTATGTTAAGGAAGAAATCAAACGTACCCTAGGTATATTAACGAATTACTACATTATATTAATGCTAAGATAAAATATAAATTAAAAATATTACCGAATAAATATTTGGAGATGTATTTGGCGGAATCTTAAAAGTCAACGGATCCTGGAAATAAAAATACAATCACCGTCAACTTTGTCAACAGTAAATTGGTGCATAAAAAATGTCTTTATATAATTGTCCAAAAACTGAAGTACATAAAACATTTAAATACACAAACAGCAGAACTGTCAAAGAACAGTACATTCACATATTGTTATGATATTCCAATAATAATACAGCTTCAATCACACCATATCAAGTTGGTACATAAATTCAGTAATAAAACTTACATTCTCGGTCAGCGGTTGTGGTATCGATACGGTATTCATGGAATCCATTAGTTCAATACCATAAACAGTCTCGAGGAAAATTTCTAGATACTGTCGTTTTGCGATGTCATATAGTTGTTGTTTCGATATCAATTCGACAATAGAGTGATGAATTTGAAACCACGGCTTCCAACTGTTGGAGAAAATGTTTTACAGGATGATCGAGCCCTTTCTACTAATAATACTTCTTTAATCCAGGGTTTAGCAAAACAAAAACTATCGACCCCTTTCCCAATTAGATTTATTAATATCGAATTCAAATAAATATTTACAAATCAAATTCTTATAATCAAGAATAATATAATGATTATAGAATAACACACAGTAGGCTCCTACCTGCACAAACAGAGACTAATATTAGCATTTGGAATATAACGACAAAAAACAAAATCCAATTTAGATTCGCCGTCCGTAAATATTAAAGTATATTCTTCTACATCACGGCTAAAATGAAGATGAAAACCAAACCATAACGATGTTAATGAAATGACAAAAGAAGCTTCAAAAATATAATTTTAAAAGATTATATCATAATATTATATTATTTGTTGTATCGTGTTTAAAATAAAATATATTTTTCTTACCATCTGTGCGAACAAGGGAATGCAAAATCTCGAACTTTTACAACCAACTTTTGATCACAGTCCGCAGGAAAATTAAAGATTGCTTTTTTATCTGAATGAAAATAAGTAAAAATTAAAATTACACAAGCTGTTCAAATTATACTGACAAATATAATTGGCTTTACCTTTTCCATCAACAATGACAAACATATTGAATGGATTTTCGGATTTTCTAAAATATAATTGAAATAAATAAAATAATTAGATTTGCATTTGAGAAAGGAAATGGAAAGGATACATTTTTATTTTGTTATTTATTAAACAAGTTTAAAAGTATTATGTTGGCTTATAAGGATTATTAAAATAATGGGAACCGAAAAATTTAACATCAAAGTTGAAATGGGTTTTGAATCACTTATAATCTTATTAATAAAATAATAAGGTAAATAATTATTTCCTAATTCAATCAAAATGATATTTCTCTACACTAAAGTTTTCAAAGATGAAGTATATATTCCTATTTCAAAAAGTCCTAATCAGTGTTTAGAAGATATGTATAAATAAATAAATTTTAGTACTTAAAATTTCTATTTTTATAGCTTGTATATCCATTGTGCCACTTTTAAAAAAAACTTTGAACATGGCTAATTGAAGAATTAACCTGTATACCAGTTTTTTATTCATTTATTTCATGTTCTGATTAATTTTAAATTTAATTTAATTGAGTAAGATGGAAAAGTTTCCATTTCTGATAGATTTCCTCATGTATATGTCAGCTTTAATTATCTTTCTTAAAAATTGATTTTGAAAAGTGATCTTAAAATTGAGTTGTTCAAAAATTAATAATTCACATATAACAATTATTATTGTACAATTCAAAGTAAATTGTTTTCATGTTTTATATAAAATTATTTAATGCTGTAACTATGTTCTCTGTTGCACACAAAGTTGTGTATTAATTTTTTCTGATATTATCTTTTATTCAGTAAATTAGTTGTATTTCCAGAAAAATTCAAATTATATTTTCTTTTATTTTTATAAACAAATTGTTCCAAATAAGCAAAATCTGGCTCATACTATTATAATTATAATCAGTTGTTAAGCTTTTCTGAAAATAGATCAATGCTTTGCTCAAACTATATATTCTTTTTAGTGGAAACTTCTGAATGCAAACTACAGTCTACTCTGGCTAATTGAAACAGGTAAACTGATTAGGTGGAGTTCTGATGAGACAAAAATCGATTTTTGGTATAGTATAAGTTGAACTTACAATTGTTCATGGAAATTCAATTTTATGATTTTTAGTTAATAACCAAAAACTAAAATGATAGAAAATTGCTTTTTTCAACAAAAAACTTTAAAATTAACAATTTTTAGGATTATAAATAAGGTATTCGATTAATTTTATAGATATTTGTATTTAAACTTAATAAATCTATTATGAGGCAAGCCTTTAGCGGTCTCATTAATTATAAAATGACAATATACAATGTGGTCTGTGATTTGCATAGTTGTGCACACAATAGCACCCACAATGGCATCAGTCCCAATTATAAATAAATGCCACTATTTTTATAGGGGGTGCAAACATGATGATGCAATTAGCTAGCTGGTTTAATATTCTCACCCTATATACATGTCAATAATTGGCAAGCTTTAGGTAAGTTTGTAAATTACAGAAAAGTATGTCCTGTTATAATTAGCAAATGTGAAATATGTTGTAGGTATAGCGACGATTCTACAAATTCTGTTCACAATTTACATTAGCCAGTGTTCCGATTATCCTTTTATTTTTAAATAGTGTATCAATAGACAACAAATTTGGGGAATCGATTTGTGTTTTGATTATCCAGAAGTTCCATTTAGCCAGAGTAGACTGTATTTGTACAAATCATATCAATTACTATTTTTAGGTCATACCAGAAAAAAATACATTTAGAATTAGTATAGAAATTTGTATAGAAACTCAATTTTATAACCGTTTTATAACAATTCTAATAACTGTGGTTTTTTCCAGTATGACCTATATTAACTATTATTTTATAGATATAAAGATTAAATGGATTTTAAAAATATATTAAAAACTATTTATTATGCATGGTAGACAGCATTGACTTGGCATAACTAAGTGAATAACCACTTTCTTTTTTGGTTATAACTAATACTAATAATGCAATAATCCAAACATATTTACATTATTATAGCAATTACTTAGAAATGTGTGGTTCATATTTTAAATGATAATGTTAATATTATATATATATTAATTTTCCATTTTAATTTGTTGTTTATTAATCAACATTAAAGGAATAGATAAAAAAAATCTTAATGACTACTTATCAATTGTGGTCTAGCATTTAAAAATTGGTATATAAGAATAATATGATGTTCTAAAATTAAAATGTCACCTTCATCTATTAAGTTATAAATTTAACTAAATACTTTAAAATAATTACTTATTAAGACTTTATTTTGATTCCTTTAGTGTTTTTTTTCTTCAGACTGGTAAAAAATAATGTACTGTATTTATACTTAGACAAATCAAAAAATATAAAATTAGGTCAACAGAAATAGTTTACAGAAGACTAGCATGAGACTCTAAAAAATGTAGTCTACATTGGCTAATCTGTACTTCTAAAATAAACAGCTCAAAATCAGGTTTAACTGAAATATTTTTAAATATAAGTGTTAACTATATTATTTGGTCATATTAATATAGTATTATTTAATTAATTATATATTAGCCATTAAAAAAGGAAACAAATTGGGGGTCTGGTGCAAAGCCCCAAAAAGTGTTTGTAGTTTAAGCATTAGTATAAGCAATTAGAGACACATAAACAAGAAAATTTAAATGGCAAAGCATACTAATAATAGTAAAAGCTTTTAATCTATAATTAAACTAAAGTAATGAACAAGATGCAAATGTAAAACTTGAACTACTATTTTGTAACATAACATATTACATGTTTATTCTGAAAAATAATTTTTTTAATTATTATCAATGTTTCATAAAAAAATTTATAAGACAATTTTGTACTAAGCAAAGTATTTTTAATTAAGACTTTTGAAGGAGATAACTTTCAGATATAATGGCATACATTACTAAAGTACTATAAGTGCACATTATATCACAAATGTTAAAAGAATTTAAAAATAGCTTAAATTTATTAATAATATATAAATTTTTATTTTAAAAAATTAATATTTTTATTTTTTTATAATTCAAAAAAAATTGAAGACTTTGATTAACCCTCCCATGACTATTAATTTTATATTTGTCTTATATGATGTACTCAAATGACATCTAGGTTTTCCAAAATTCTGGAATTATTCAGAAAAATAACTTGCCTGGAATAGCTAAAATTCAAGAATATTCATATATATATATACCCAACTTTGAGTATATTTAAGTATGTGGTCAGTGTAATACTTTGTATGTATATTTATGGAGAATAAAGATACCAATTACATTTGTTTTGTTAAGGTTAAGTCTTTATGTTTTGCTCTAGTTAACAATAGCATCAACTCATTTTTTATAATTCTTTTAGTTTGTTGTGATATGAAACCTATATAGCAATGACATCTGCAAACATATTAATATTAGTGTTTTTAAGAATGTTTTAAGAATGAAGAGGATGGACAGGAGTTAAGACAGAACTGCACATTGATACAAGTATATTTTAATAGCAATATGACATCTGAAATTTTACTAATTCCTATCTATTTATATATAGAAATAGGCTGATGACAACTAATATTTTGGTTATAGATAATAAAGTCCCATCCCAAAACTGTCCATGGGATGGGATGTAGTAGTAAGTATATACTACATCCCAAATATAGGTATTAAACATCCAAACAAGCCCTAGGTACATGGTAAATAAATATCCCCCATAAAAAATCAAATTAATTTTAAATATCAAGGTAAATAATATTTTTAAATAAATATTGATATTAAACCAATTGATGCACAGTCTGGATCAATCCTCTTCCTTGACCCCACCTAAATATTAAATTAAAGATAATTATATATAGTATTTTCTTTTTTAAAATAATAATTATGGATAACAATTTTGTTAGAAAATCATAATTTATGAAACTCTTAATGTTGAAATAATAAAAACACATACCAATTTTAATTGTTGATATAATATTGCTAATTAAAGTGGCTTAATGGTTGCTCAAATTTTGCTGTTTAATAAAACAGTGACTCAATGACAGCCGTTTGAGGTAAAAGTGGTTTAATATTTGACTCCTAAAAATATAATTTGGTTTAGGTAGTTCCATTAATATATTGTAATGTTATTAAGAGAAAAATTATTAATTGAAAACTTAAATTATTTAATAAAATAACTACTTTTAAAGAAAGTGTACAAATACATTATATGCTTACTTTAATCGTGAGGCAAACATATTTATGCCACGCAAATGGCAAATTTAAAAAATACTTTCTCCACTAGTTCAAAACATATAAGAAAATTATAAGGAATCAAAAAATCAGCTGAATTTAAATAAATTAATTTATTTTGATTTATAGATATCTTAAACAAATTATTTAGAATTTTTCTTCCTTGTTTTCGTAACGATTAGATTAAATTTCTATAAAAGTTTATATAAATTAATTCTTTATAAAAAAGTTTCAATTATTAATTATATTATTCGAATCTATTTGTAACTGATATTTAATGTTATAAATAATAGAATTATTCGGAATTGGTCGATCAATCAGTTAGAAATATTTCTGGTCCAACCAATTCCGAACAGGTCGGATTCCTAACTGATCGTAAACAATTATGTTCATATTTTAATTTTTGAAATGTTTTGCTTTATTCATAAAACTTTTTTCTTTTTTATTGTACATCGTAATTATAGTATATAATAATATTTTGACGTTATATATTATTAGGCCTAATTATTATGGCGGACCGCATCCAGACCACTGTGTATATGTTTAAAATAGAATGGATTAAAGTATATTGTTTGCTACATATTCAAGCTTATCCATATATATCCATACATATCCACATATCCAAACGTGGATATGTATAGATATGTATATCCATGCATATGGGGCTGTTCAAAAATGACGTCACGGCCGAGGGGGGGTTGATAAATCCGTGACAAAGCGTGATGGAGGGGTAGAAGGGGTTTCAAAAATTGTGACGTCACAAAACATTCCTGTAAAAGCCGCATAGAGAAAGATAACTTTGTTTTATTATCTTTACTCTATTTTTTAAGTGTACAATTGTTTCGTTTAAATTAATCGAATTTACAGTTTATGTTGATTCACAAATTATTCGAAATATTGCCTGATTTTCAACAGTTGTACTCAGACCTTTTAAAAGCATAATTTAGAATTGAAGAACTTTCAGAAAGCGAGTATGGTTCTCCCTGAAGTATGGAGTGACAGTATCGAAAATTTTCCAGTTATATCAGAATTTGTCAGCCTACCTCCCCAAAACGAATATCGTGATAGGGACAATGACGATATCCAAGAAAATGTTGAATGTGCTGTAGACCTAGTTTTCTCCCCTGAGATTTTAGAAAAAAGTACTTTGATGTCATTCACGGAAGAGTGGGAGGTAATTCACGTACATGAATCTCAGTACTTTCTGCAAATCGTAAAATGAAACAGTCCTGAATGCTGTGGTGATAGGCGCAGTACCCTTTTAACTTTTTAAAGAGTGGTTTTCTTTCGGTGGAGCAGCATATAATCAACTTGGCTTAGTGTTTTGCATGGCAAACTAGATATTTTTACAAATTTTCACGTTAGAGATTCAGACAATTGTTTCTCTGAATGTAGTTCAAAAGTTCGCCAAAATCCGCTACAAACCTTTTTTCTCGTATGTTCAGTAAACGCAAAGCATATCACGCTACTGTCCGTTATCTTAAAAGCCACTTAAAACATTGTATCGCTGATATCCTATGTCTTAAGATACCCTTATCTTGAATTGGTGCAAGAAGACAACGGGTGTCATTGCACAAGATGACGAGCAAGAAGAATATAAATGGTTTTATTCTGAGAATGTTGAAGTGGACATAAAGGAAAACAGCTCCTAAAAAGATTACTGTCGAAATGGAGACTCCTGTTTTTTATATTCAAAATATGATCTCTCAGTGAGAAATGGACGATTAATTTTGGGATGTCTAAAATCGGTTACATTAATGCTTTTAATCTTTAAAATACCTACCTACAGATAAATACCTATGCCAAATATGTACATATCACATGCTGTTGTATTTTATACCTAATTTTCTAATAATTCAATATTAACCTCCCATAATTTTCAGCTTTTTATAAATATTATCTTACTGTTGTATTTTATAGTACCTACTTTTTCTAGTAATTACATATGATGACCCTGTATAATTAAGATTTTTGTAGGAACAGATTAATGGTTGACCTAGGTCAGTCGACCAATAATCCGTTGTATATTATAAACTGTGTTATAATTATTTTAAAATTGTATCCTGCTTAAAATAGATTTTTAAAATAATTATTGTATGCAATACGCAGGTACACACCTATTTGTTATAACTACATTTTTATTTCACAATTATGCGAATGTTTTTGTAGGTACTATATATATACAGTACGCATATGTTAGTTAGATTAATGATCGAAACGCTGTAAATTTTTATCGTTGAGTGTGTATGAAGGGAGGGGGTAGAACTTAACGTAACGTCTTTTCTAAAGAGGGGTTTCGAAATTTGTGACTGTGCGTGATACAAGGGGGAGGGGTAAAACTTTGCCTAAATTTGCGTGACGTCATTTTTGAACAGCCCCTATCCATACATATATCAATAATGCATATCTATGTTTGGTAATACACAGATGGTCTCGATGGTCTGCCATAATTATTGTTTATCTAGACCGCAAACTGACAAAAATCAAATAACATTATTGGGTCCTCGGAGAAATATATCTACAGTGTATCCCATAATCCACATAGGATTTTTCCATAGAAAAAATACATTAGTGTTTAAATGGTTTTTAATTATTATATGGGCTGCCTGAAAGTGACGACACGCAAATTTTAGACCTTATATTTTTACCCCATCGGCCCTTGTATTACACAGGCACAAATGTTTAATCCTCCTTTAGAAAAGACGTCACGTTAAGTTCTATTCCATAATTACAATGCATTCAGTTAATATAATTGGCTCAGGGACCAGATAACCTTATGGAAATTTTTGTAATGAAGTTATATTAATAGTTTAACGAACTTTGCAGTTTTTTCTACAAAATAAAACAAAAATTGTTTCAATATCATTAGACATAAATTCAAAAGAGAAATTTCAAAGTGGAATATTGCAATTAAATAAATTTTTACAGGAGAACAATTTTAAAAATAGAGCAAAATTGATCTTGAATTTTATTAACTTCTAAATAGAATTCAGAAGAAATGTATACAAAATAAAAATTTAACTAAAATTCTTGCTAAAGCTTGAGTTAAATTCTCTCATGGTTCCTGAGCCAAATGTTCAATAGTCTTAATTAAGGATCAACTAATTGCAACTCTTTTTTCCCAATACACGAACGAATCCAGGCTTCAATAAAACGATCGTAGGTATTATTTTGTAGGCTCATCGATAAAAAATCTTTCTATAACTGTGGACTTCTTTAATAGTTGTATTGTTGCTATTCTCTTGTAACATTCGTGAGAATATATATATCAGACGTTATTAATTATCTGAATAAGTTTATGTGAATTCTAAATTATTATTTCACAAGTGTAAATTTGAACGGCTGCTTCGTAGAGATCAATAAATACGTTATATCGAAGGTAAAGCAAATAAGAAAAGTTAAAATATAAATAGAACACCATATTTAAAACATAAAATCCAAACATTTGTGTCATTGTATGTAATTGAAGGTCTTCATACTTTTTTCCAATTCCTACGTGGTAGTTGACTTATGGGATTTATGTATATAATCAGCAACAAATTTATAGATTTGATTTACAGAGGATTATTTCTATTAAATTTCGGGGAGTTTTTTCTGTCTAGATAAATATTATATAGGTTAGGAAATGGTCATTATAATATCTAAGCCAACGTTAAAACACCTACAAATGTTATGCTATTATACAATTAGAAAAATGTATATATATTATATTAGAATACAGACATTTAAAGTGTTAGAATAAAACCCCCTATTATATATCTCGTTTATAGCTCTAATTTAGATAGTTAGATATGAAGTAGAGTCTTATAATTGGCTTATATAGTACTTCATGTATACAATTATGATTTAAAAAAATATGAAAGAATATATACAGTTATGTTTTGGCACAAAATATCTAATGAAATATGGATGAATACCAAAACAATTATCATAACTAACACCAACATATTATACAAACGTTTAAAACATATGGTATACATCGAAACGGTGGACAGTTGAATATTGTTAAAAGAAATTGGAAACAATCTAGAAATATAAATTATAATTGTCAGAAGTTATAGTTCATTCGATAACGATCCTCTGTTGTTATTATTAGATAAATGCTAAATGAAAAGAAAATCTAGTATAGAAGTACATACAATTATTGACACCATGAAAAGCAAAGACAAGTTAACACAGTTACGAAAACAAAAGCGGTTCCTAAACTCAGTACAGACTAATTATATCCCGAAGGTAGGTGTTGTTTTGGCACTTGCACATCCAACGGCGCTCCGGCATAAGAACCAAGTTTATATCGGATAGCCAGAGAGTTGAATATGAACCCGATCGCCTGCTTGATCATTCCTGTTGTGGCGAAGACACCTCCCACGATGGCTGCTAAGCGGACCAGAAAACTGGAAAGGGATTCAAACTCCTCCTTGACGATGACCTTGAGAGAGGAGATGTCGTATTTGATGAAAATTCCGGGCACGCCATGACTGCCATGGTCGTGGTCTATGGTTCGATTCTGTTGAGATTAAATACAAATACGCTTACTATCTTGAGGAAAAACTACTTCGAACAGGTTGAATGTTGCCTTGATAATAAAATAGTGATTATACAAATAACAAGAACCTTTTCGGTCACTGCGAATTGATATGTGTCGGTCTTTGCTCGTCTGGTGTCGACGCTGGTGGGGACCACTTTCACAAAGTATTGAAACATGTGCATATCTGACGAGAAATCAATCAATCAATCAATAGAAGGAACTTGTTATCTGTACTAAAAACTTAACAACATTTAAGGAAAGTAAATATCCAATTTAAAAAGGTTTAAAATAATATTCAAAATTAGTAACCGAACCATGTGAAATTATTGGTTTCAATGTGAATATATTTTCTTAAATTATATAATCAAGTTAACGCGGAAGAGAGTATGCAATGTGCTCACTGTTTTTAGTGACGAATTCGTCTGCATCCAGGGGGTTAACTCTCCCGGGAACCATTTCTCCAAAGGAAAAGTGATTGATGCGATGACTGAAGTTGTAGTCTGAAACAGGTCACAATAAATAATTGAGGTGGAAATTTTACAGAGAATAAAACAGGTATTTGACTATAATTTACTGTTTATTAAATCATTTTGACGACAAATTTGATCGACTTTACTCTGTAACTAACCACGGAACAGCCTCATCAAAATTATGAAATATTTTATTAGCCGCTGGAAGATAAGGTTGTTTATTTATTGAAATGTGTGAACTGATTATAAATATCTTAAATAGGAAGGTAGAACAACAGTGAATCAATAAATTATTTCAATCTTCAAATAATATTTCAACGAATCTAATATGTATAATACAATTGTATAACTGGAAAAAATTGTTTCACCTTCTCTGTTAATAAACATAGCAATGTGGGCATGACCTTGTCCCATGATTGGAAAATTTCTGAAAAAAATAAACTGCCACTTTAGAATCTATAAAATATACTCTTAACTTTCATAGAGATATTTTAAATAGGTTATAAGAAACGAATTATGACAATAAATCTTGAATAATAATTCCACAATCATAATAAAAAGCTTTTAGACATCCTCCGTCATTACAAAAACAAGTATTATGCCAACAATTTGACTCTCCAACTCACTTTCCAGCCGTAATGTGGAAGTTGCCGGCCACCTTGTTCACTTTGAAGCTGCCCTTGAGTCGGCAGGCATTGAGTGTTCCCTGGGTCTCCTCTTCGGAGGAACGGTCCTGTTTGCTGCCAAACCACTGGGAATGGCCGCGGAACCAGAGGACGTCCTGAATAGCGTGATACTCTGTTCTTAGATACCGGTTGATGGTCCTCAGAGACTGGTTAGGGAAAGAGAGGACGATTGACAAAATTCACTCAAAATTCTAAAAGTCTAAATTCTAAAATTCTAAAACCTTTACAAATAAATTAGATAATCTCTGAAATGTTTGGAATAAGGACACAAAGATCATAAAAGTAAAAAGCTACCTTTTGAATTACAGAACGAACAAGAAATACTAAAACAGTTTATTATGGAAAGAATTGCCAAACTGTTAAACGGGAGCTAAAAGACACGTTAACTGTGTGAAATGAAATATCGAAATTACAAGTCAGATATTTCCGCTTGAATTTCTCAAATCACCATATATAAAGATATTAATACCATTACAATTTACATTTTGATACATAAAAAGCTTTTGCTATTGTAATTGAGCAGACACGAAATCATTTCATGACGGCAGAAATAATTCAATCGATGATTAAATACATTCTGAATTAACGAAAAGAGATTAATAACCGTCCCTTGTCAGTAATAGTATACCTTAAAGTATCTTAATTGCTTTTCTCCAAGTTCAAAATGTACATTCTTCTCTTCTAAATCTCCAATACTTTCAATTGTTTGACCCGTGGTATCCACAACGTCTGCACCGATATCTTCAGAAAGAAAAAGAGTTTTTTGAAATAAGTTCTACATGTAAACATTATTGTTCTACTTGTGGAACGGTTGGGTACAATAATTGTAAATATAGTCCATTTCACATAAAAACTAAAATTTAATAAACTATTATCTTAATCTTTATTATTTGTGACTTTAAAATGAACTGAGTGCAACCAGTTTGGAAAACCACAATACAAAAGAATAAGATTTATTGTAATAATTACGTAATGTCTAAATAAAATAGATTCTATTTTTTTTTTAAATTTCAGGCAAAAAAATGTAAAACGTTTAATTATCATAAACATTGCCCGAATAACTAAAACTATAGATAATTTAACATTTTTAGCCCGTGTGATAGACAGATAACTTCTAATTTAATTGTTCAATTTGAAAATATCTGAACTAGGTGTACAATTTTACATTGCAGATCTAATGGAAGTTATAGTACAGTTTGATTTTCTGATAGATTTAGGTCTCAGCGATTGAAAAATGGTGGGGTACAGATTTTCAGATCACTGGAACCCATTTTATTGGCCACAGACCGACTTAGGTCGTGGAGCTCCGCTCCAAAAAAAGATTTCCTAATAATAAACGGATTTTGACACATTTGATGTCTTATTGTAAGTTTTTTTATGGTGCTGAATTCCTTTCTAACCATACAGTTTTAACATTTTGAGTAACAATGATTTGGGTGTTCAGGCCCTCCAGAAGGTCTCAGATGCAATATAAAACGCATTTTTGACAAATAACTTGTTATTTTAAAGGTTTTATATGAATCTAGTTATTTTATCGCTTGAAATAATCAAATTATAGTAATTTTGTCAATGTCACCCTTGACTCCAGGTAGTCAGCATCCATAACCACCCAATCAGATGTTAAATTCAATCATTATCTAATCTTAAATCAGTAATAAGTAGTCTAACTTTTGCACTATGTCAACCAGGAAAAAATTGTACACAAGCTTTTTTCTTTTGATTTTTCATCTACATGTATATAAGTACTTATAAAAAAAGTTTATCAAATTGTGACAAGGTAGCATTGTCAAAATGGCAGCCAATGCCACATTTAAATTCCTTGTCTAAGCAAGAAAAACTTTAAATCGCAAATAACTGCTTTATGATGCATTTTGGAGGCATATTATATATTACCAATAGAAATAAACATGTATAGAAAGTATCTAAATTCATAATTATTTTTCTGAAAAAATGTCCATGTATGACGTCATAGAAATGTATCTAAAAATGAACATGTCAAAAGATTATGTTTTTAGTGAATATCTCAAAAAGGAAGCATCTGAGACCATGTAAATTTATTGCCAACAGATAGAAAAATTATTATAATCTGTCAGATAGGGTAGGTTAAAAGACGAAAATTTTCAAGAATCACTCAATGCCCAAAAGTGCTATGTTAGCACTAAAACAGCACTTTTTGCCAATTAAGTGATTTCTGAATATTGTGTAGCCTATCAGATAGATTATAATAATTGCAATACAAATACCAATATAAATGGGTTCCAGGGGTCTGAAATTTTGTACCCCACCATTTTCAATCACCAAAACCTAAATCTATCAGAAACTGAAAAAAATCAATTTGCACAGCAATAGCACAGGGGATGACATATCAAACCGCACTATTATGGTGTAATGTCTGTAGTTATTGTTATCACAGATAGCCATTCACAGAATGTTAAAGCAAAATAAATTATCCACTAATTGTAGATTTTATAAAATTATATAATGTTTCATAACCAAATACTTATGGCAATAAAATCTAGAAATATTAATTATAATTTAAAATATGCAACAAAACTTACGATCACACTTCATAGCCACTGTGATATCTACATTGATTTTTACAGGACTGGAAAAAACCAATGAATATTTATTAATTGTACAAAATACTGATTTATAAACTACACAAATATACATGTATCGATGCATAATAAATAGACATGTTCACTCACGTGTCATGGTCATTATCCACCTGATATGAAAACTTAAGTTTTGCATCAAAGAATGTATAAATTTCTGATGTTATAAGCAAACCGATAATAATAAATGTCACAATTGAAACTGAAAAATAATTGAATATGTAAAAAATTATTTTTTGTATCTAAATATTTATTTGATTAAAAATTTTGTTAAAAAATGTTGTTCCAAGATAAAGTTAAATTACACAAAATTTTACAAAAGTTTTAATGAAAGAATATTTAATCAAAAACGGGAACCCCTTGAATATATTAGTTTTAAATATTACACACCATATTTTATATTTATTTAATAAATAGTTCAAATTATATTAAAATTTGTTTGGCATACTTCCAGCTCCATGAGTAGTTGTCTCTAGACATTCATCAGGAAGTTTTGGGAATGCATCAAATCCTTGAACAATTTTTTCTATTGATGGTGAAGGTTCAATCTCTTCTTCTGGAACATTCCTTTTTCGAATCTCCATTTATATATTCTGAAATATAAGAAATATTATTGCATTAAATAGAACAATATATATGTAACATAATTTTTCATAAAAAAAGAGTCATGAAATATAAAAGGAATATATTCAATTAATCTATCACTACTATAATTAAATTTAGACATTATAGTTAAAAAGAACAGAATATCTAAAAACTCCCAAATAAGGAAACTGACATTTTAAATATTTTTTATATTTTTAAAGTTATTCCAACATGATTTTACAGTAGTGATTTTTACTATTGTAATTCCTGAAAAATCACAAATCCTTTTTTAACAATGTTTGAAAAATTTCTTAATAAGAACATCCATAATATTTATACATTCAAACAATTCTATAAAACGTAGAAATAGTATAAATCTTGGTTTCTTAGTGAGAATAAGAATTTTATAATTTTATTTGTAATTACCCCACCATGGTGTAATTATGGTTATGATATAAATGCCCTGAGGTAATTACAGAAATGTATTTTTATTAACTTTAATGTACCTAATTAGTATCTTTTTACTAGGTGTATAAGTCTTTTAGATTCATGGCTAAATAGAATATGTAGTAAAAAATAATTTAATTTTTTTTAAATTTAATAAAAATAATTAGTTACAGCTTGCAGTAAAATCAAATAAAATTAAGTAGCAATCAAGAATGATAATATAAAATAAAAAATGTATTTGCATGTTAGATAGGTATAACAAGCACATGTAATTATGGATAAAAAGATACAGTTATTCAGTATGTACCTTGGTATAGGTAGGTTATAAAACTGTTACAGGCAGGCATTTAAGAATTCAAGTAGGTATAGGCTGCATAATGAATATATGTAGGTGGGATATTGGTAAAAGGTAGGTAGGTAATTAGGTTTGATAAATGAAAATTTAACACTGAATTATTAGGGTTAGGGTATTGTATATAATCCTACACTGATTATATATATATACATATATATGCACTCTATTTGACCTATATACTTCAATATTATTCAATATTTTGAATGTTTATTGGTTATATTACATTATATATTTACTGTATTTTAAAGGATATTCTTTAAAATTATTATGATATAACTATGTACCTATATTATTATAAAAGTAAAATAAACTATAAAACTGTATTATACTAAAATTGAAAATTACCTTAATCCCCCCATACTTTTCAGTAATTACCCCATTTAGCAAAAGTTTAATTTTATTGTTGCATTAGCAAATATGTTTTAATAAGTTAAATATTATGATAATATAAACAATTTCATTAAAAAATAATTGATATTATATCTAAAATCTTTTGTGGTAACAAATAAAATAATAAATTGAAAAAAATACATTTTTTTTTACAATTTTTGATTTAAAATAAAATTGTTATATTAAATAGAAAATATGCTCTAATTAATATTAAAAATTTGATTAAGCTACTTCATTATATGTGTGAACATAATACAAAAAGGTAAGTTTATAGCTTTTATAATTTGAATATAGGAAATAAGCCTGATTTTAAAAAAAAATTCCGAATTAACCCAACCCACCATAATATTCTTGGGGAATTTCTTTATTGAGGACATTCAGGGTATTCCAGGACTAAATGAACTCTGCACACTCTTTGGAAGAAATATGAGAATGTATATTCACTGTCTGAATGCAGAAAAATTACTCTAGATCTTTGTCAAAAGGTATAATAATGTTTTTCACTAATTGGTTGACTGTGTTGTAGCTGGTGGAGGACATTTTGATCATTTATTATAACTTTTATTGTAATCCTACATAACTTTTATTGTGTTAATTATCATATAAATGAATTTAATATAATGGATTATAATTAATTTTTACTTATGGGCCACCATATAGATTATAAATAATAATTTATTTAATGATAATTTAAAAAAATATGAAAGCTTAGTGTATTATTGAAATAATAAATATTATTTATATGAAATAGACCCATAAATATTAGTATATATATTAATTTTAATGTGATTAGGCTTGGAATTATTATTGCAATGACACATGTTATTCATTTGAAACAGACACATAATATATACATATTTTAATGTGATCAGGCTTAGAACTAAAGCCTGGTTTAATAAAAAAACTCAAATTTAAACAAGCATTACAGTCAAGTTCCTATACAGAAAAAATTAAAGTAAGATATTTTTGTGAAAGTGATTTAAAAAATTAATATTTGTCTCATACTGTGTATTCTGAATACACAGTTCATAAAAATATATCACAAATTGCTGTCAATATTTTTTAGAATTTGTAAATTATCAAAATAGTAGATCCATAATTATCTTAATAGTTCAACATAACTCATCTCTAATATTTTAATTTTATTATTAAAAATATATAGTTCCTTATTAGATTAAGAAAGCTACTCGTTTAGAGATTATATGTTATATTTGTCTTATACGTTTTAAAGTTATTTAAACATCAGTAACAGCGCAACAATAAGTTTTAAACAGGGCAAATTTTAATTATTTAATTTTTTTTTTATATATATTACAATACAATTTTCAGTCTAGAAATAAAATAATAATTGAAAATAGATTATATAAATATTATATATTAAATTTAATATAAATAGATAATAACACAAAAAAAGCTTACTCAATACAATCTTACTGTAATTATATCCCGGAATAAAGATTCTTTAAAACTAAAAATTTTAGATTTAGCGCGATAGTGTTTTTAGCAACGTGTAAATAGTGTAAGCAAAAACTAAAATCATTATTATTTTCAAATAATACATATTATACACTTTGTTTGTTAATTTGGTGATCATAAATTCAGATATAAATTTCTGATTATACTATAGGTATTTATATAGTCCATTATATATATTACTTTGTTATATATATTTATATATAATTTTATTTTAAAAGTTTGAAGACACAAAAGTGGCTCTTCTAAAATGACGCTATCGCTATTTAGCGGCTTTTTGAACCCCCTTCCAAATACACGTCGTCAAAAATTTAGGGAACTCCTCCAAAATTATCAGATCACATTTAATTTTGGCAAACCTCATCCCTCTTTTCAAATATTATAATACTATTCATACTATTAAATACTATTAAGTCTTTCTTATAACCTCATTTTTCGGCTTGCAATACATTTTTTACAAATATTATATATGTATATGCATAATATGCCTCATATATATATATAATAAGAATGTCACCGAAACGTTCTAGCTTTCTCGTAAGTCACATTGTTTATAACACGCCTCCCGCGACCCCTCCCCTCTCCCTCTATCCCACATCCCAACCCCTTACTCTTCTATCCCCGAATCTCGACCCTAAACACCCCTCCCTTTTAAACAAATAAAAAACAACTGAATTTAACTATTTAAAAAATTAAATTTCACAATTTTGATTAAAATAGCTTTAGACAATCTTTTTAATAATTAACCGATATTACCACCTTTTACCACTAATATTTTTACCGAATTATTATTATATATTAAAATGAACTTTATGTTTGAGCGGCTATTAGGAATTTCTTTAAAATATTTAATAACTGAAGTTTCGGCGGAAATGTTCCGTTTCCAAAAATCAAATCATGACTTTGTTTATGCTAAAACATTAAAGAGATTTTTAAATGACAAAGATAATATTCAAAGGATAAGACACATACGTACATTTATAGGTATTTCTATAATGTTGTTATCTTTTTTCAAAATACATTATATGTCACTTAGTAAAATATTTTTTAATGTACATAAATAATTATGATAACAGGATTTATTACAAAATGTCACATAAAATATTTTTAATTTTATTAAAAATCGTTTTTAAATCCTTGTTTTCTCATTTGCAGTGAAAACCTTTTTTTAAAAGCTAGTTGTGTATTTTATAAATAGGGCATCTTTTATAATGTAATGTTCATAGGAGAGGGAGGAGGTGGAGAAGAAGGATGGCAAAGAATACAATTTATATTAAAAGTCACAATTTGAATATTGATATTAAAAACTTGCAAAGTAAAGGATCTTAAACAAAATATTATAATATCATTATAATACTCCAACATTTATCAGTTATATATTAAGTTATACAAGATTTCACTAACATAATTGATATTTAAAAAAGATTTTGTGCTATAAATATATAGATAAATTTTATATTTAAGAAATATAGGCCAAAAAGTATAAGCCTTTTAATTATAAAATGTCAAATATTAATACAATAATAGTATAACCAAGACAACTTGGCCCAAAAAGACAACCTAGAACAGATTTTGCAAAAATTTACAAACTATTGCCCAGTCAAATTATTCTGGTCCAAATTGTCTTATACAGCTGCTGAGTGGTATGTAAATCATTATTCTCATAGTTAATCAAATAAATAAATGCCTTTCTAAAAATAAATTATAATACATCATTCACATTAGTTGTCATTAATTTCTTTTATAATTATATAAATCAGATTGCATTTAAAAAAACATAAAATCTATTAGAATATTTCATATAAATATTTTGACCATTCATTTCAATTTTTATTTATAAATGGCTAATATCTATAAGTTTTATTAAATCAGTTTTATAAAAAAAAATATTTTATAACAGTATCCTTTTATTAGTAAATAATTATATTATTATTTAATACATTTTATATCAAAAAATATCATATCATTATAAATAAATTTACATTCTATTTTTACCTTAACATTTTACATATGGTATTATAAAATTCAGATTTTCTAAAACATGTTATCTGTATTTTAAAAAAATTTAAGATATTTGTAATGCTGATATTTCAAGAATTCTAAGTGGACTGAAAACACCTTCAAAATAATATACAATATTTTTAAAACAGCCATTAAATAACATAATAATGATAAATTCAGTTGATTATAATAATAAATGAGAATTTTATCAAATTCTATTTTATAAAAAAATTAAATAATTAATATTTTATTAGTTTAGTAATTTTATTTATAATTATTAGTAGATTTCTATAATTCTCACCCTCATATTGTTCTATTATGATTGTAAATAATAATCCATTATTCAAATTATGTACCTACATGAATACTTATATGAATTTTATACAATTTCATATATCATTCAATTTTTCATTCATTTATGTTTATGTTATTTTTAGAAAAAATATAATTTTTACTATATTGAGCATAATAATTTTAATAAATGTTTGACTATATAGTTATACTAATTTTAATAAAATTGTTTAAACTAACAGTAATTAGAATACAAAGTACAATAAACACATACTTATATGAATTTTTATATTATTCTTTTATAGTATTTAATTCTGTTTTTTCTTTTTAGAATATTTGTATTTCATTGGATTACATCTCCTGCACAAATAATATTATTGCTTATTGAATAATATAATTTTTGTTGATGGTTTAACTATATTTAAAAATAATTAATATGCAATTTTTATAATGAATAAATAATCATTATTTTAATATTCAAGTTGTTCAAATAGTTCTTATAAAACATCATATGTGATATAAGAAGGAATATTTCAAATCAAAACAGATACTCTACATGACATGAAATAATTATCCAATAAGTATTATTATTAAGGATTATAACTAACACATTTATTTTGAATTTTTATAGCTATTAGTATATGGTTATTTAAGTTACTAAATATCAAAGTTAATTGAAAGTTATTATTATTAATTATATTAAATTTAATTATATTTTGGGAATAAAAATAATAATTTATTGTTTTTCAATATTAATTTTTTGTTTACTTTTTATTAATCTTATTAAATTAAATTAAATTGAATTTATCAATATATTTTATTTTTCTGAACTTCTTTTTCATAAGTATTCATCCAAACTATGTTTCAATATAAATTTCAACACATTATTTTTAGAAATTAGAAAAATGTCCAAATATGTTGAAGGAATTTTTTGTAGTCAATTGGTAAATATCCTCATAACCATTAAACTTATATTTAATCATATAAAATGGATATATCTATATTTTAAACGACTTAATTATATTTATTATTATTTTTAAATCAGAAAAACTATTAATTTATAACAAAATAATTTTTAACTATATATTATTTATTCTAGGTATCTCTTTTATTATGTTTTTAATAAAAAAATATCCTAATCAAATTTCTTATTAAAAAATAATGTATCTTTCCAAAACATATTAAATATAATTTAATTATACTTGTATTGATCTGAGCCAAAAACATCATTACATATATAGAGTTTATTAAACATTAATTATTTTATAACAACATACTAATTCATGTTTTTTTAATATTGTAAATACTTATTTAATAATGTTGTTCACTATTAGAATGTTTCAACTAAACATGATATCCTTTTTAACAATACACTGTTACAAATAAGTTATATTGTTTAACAAAATGATATTATACATTTTTTAGACAAAATCAATTATTATTTTTTTATTATATTTGAATAGATCAATTAATTAAAATTAATTTATTCGGTTTTATTTTTTTATTAGAATGAATTTATTATATGTATTTATTTATTATTTGTGCTTTTATCAATTTTCATAATTTTTCATTGAAAATATAACCATTTTTATTCAATTCACACAAAAAACATTCCTATAATTCAGTATATGTGTTATTTTCAGATTGTGTTGGAACCCCAGAATTACAAAAACTATTCAAGTCATACTCCTCTTTGATTTTCCATTCATTCTATGATGTTTTCTCAAATGTTGAAACAGATTTAAAACAAAAATGTAAATACTTATTTTTTATATTTAAAATACTTATTAAATACTTATTTCAAATCTTATTAATTGCTTAAAGGAGACAGTTATATTGTTTTTCAGTTTTAAATTTAACATTTAAGTAATTTAATTTTTTATCTGTTTTTGTTACAGCTAATTATGCACATATTAAAGAATTGGACAGCATCCTTATCGTATTTGAGGTTGGTATATTTTTTTTATACATTTTTATATTCTCTTTTATTAAAAATTATATTTTCTATGTTTAGTTCCATTCATTAATGCCTACATTTAAATTGTAATTGTTTCTAATATTTTTTGTTTTAATTCTTTTCAGAAAATTCTAATATTACTTCCAGAAAAAATAGAAAAAAAGTGGCAATTTAATTGTATTTGTAAGTTTCCATAATAACAAAACGTTCAACCCATGAAACATGCTTTCAATATTGATTTACTTTATAGATCGTCTCCTTCAGAATCTTTTACACCAGGACAACATTTTAAAGGTAAAGTGAAAAGCACAGTAATTATCCAATATATTGTATTAAAAAATCCTATTATATATATATGTTAATTCTACAATTCTTTCCAGATTCGCTGTCAAGGCTTACGTCTTTTCATTATCTGGTATCAAATTATTGGAAAAAATGCCACTCCTTCCTGCCATCGATTGTTCACTCAACTTGTCCCGGAGTTGGGTTCTGTTCTCACTCTGATACACAGAAATTCGGATGCCTTTGATGACGTCTTCGAAGACAGTCAGACAACCAGTCCATTGAGGTCGTGCGGGGCAGTCAATGCCCTGGATCCTTCCCCGATACTAACTCAGGACAGCGCCAACTCGTCTGATAAGGAGCTTAAAGTAGCTTTCCATATTGTTTACTGCTGACAACTGATTAAATTTAAAAAATTCTGTCATTTAACAAAATTAGACCTCAAAAAAGTTAAACATATTGAAATAGTAAAACTTAGAACTGAAGCGTTTAACTTTAAACTTTTTAATTCGTATTTTGGTATGCGTTAATATTATTGGATCCACTTGTATTAACACATATTGAACTTGGTCAATTGATTTTACTGACAAAATCCAATTGAAATAATATGCGATTTCATATACGTGAGTAATTTTTGCTGCAATGGAATTTGACCTTAAATACATTTTTCAATTTGTTAAAAAGTGTTTAGCAGTGGCGGGTTTCATAAAGCAGTGCTTTGAACAGATGAAAGTGTTCAAGACTAAGTCATTGTGTCTACCACAGCAAAACAAGTTAACAATATGAGCAGCAAGATCTTATCGACGAATTTTCTATAAATAATATTGCAGCCTCATAAGTGGATATTGGCTTATAACTGGAGTTCTGTTGAAACCTCGTCTGCTGACGTCATGAAAATCAGCACCATACGTTGTTCTTTGTAACTTTTTTTATAAAATATAAATTTCTAAGTCACATTCTATGCTTTTTTTTGTTATGAATAACACGTTTCCAAACGCCTTCAAAATCTTTCAATGCCATTACTAAGCCAATTTTAATTGATTTGCTTGTTTGAATATAAGCTAAAATTTAAATTACTATATAGTTTATATTTTTAGTAATAACCGAAAATTTAGACTATTTTAACCATGATCACTGATCTTATTTCATAATAATTATATTAAAATTGAAATAATGTTATACATATTTATTTGCATAATTAATTCTAATTTTTAAACAAGTGTGCTATCAAGTTTTTTCTTGTGTTTATATATTCATAAAAACCATAATTATGTCTTTCTATTTTTTTATTGTAAGTTGCATTGCATCGTGTTTCCTCCTTTTTATCAGCATAAGTTTTGTTATATTTATTTGTATATATAATAATGTTTTTATACTTATTACAGCTTAATGATGTAAAAGTTAAGAATACAGGAATCTGAGTATATAATAACTTGGTAACATTCATACTGGCGTAATAAGATACACCCAAGTATCGGATTATTATGTTGTATGCTCTGCATATCTTTTATTGTATATTCACCATTTATCTAAATTAGAGGATTGCTAACGGATACATAAACATAACATTAAATAGATTACCCTTTCATCTATAGCGTATGTGAATAAGTGTCCAGAACCTGGACACATATCTTACTTATTGTGTCCTTAGAGTTATAACTTTAATAGATTCGAAAAAGGAAAAAGTATTCACAAACTTCGAAATTCATTTATTTAAAATTAAACAAAGGGAGGAAAAATATTTCGTAAATTTGCACCCTGAGACTTTGGCGGCACGCTAAAATTATATTTCCAAGAACTAATTCATGCTTTGATATTATCAAACAACAATTATATATAACATGTCAATACATATCCATTAATAAGTTGTATTCTTATCAATTAACTTCACAAATCTTCTATAAAACTGGCTCCAGTGTTTCTTATCTTTTTCTTTCTCACCCCATTGCACAGATCAATAACTACACATTCTATTTCCTACACAATCTTCTTCACTACATTGTGACGGAACCTGTTAAAATCGAGTGGGAGACAGGTCTAGATGACCGTCGGCAGTTCTCATTCTGGTTCTTGTTGGAAAAGTTTACGCACCATTATCTTCCCATTATATTCCCCAGGTACGTTTCTCCTAGTAATAAACTGGAGATATATTCTACATTTTTTGTATATCCATATAAAATACTTTTTGTTCTACTCTTCTTCGTTGTATTTTGCACCATTTTTAAATGCCGGGCTAAACAGTTATGTCAAACAGAAAGACATCTTTTGGATACATTTGAAGAGCATCCATTAAAGTTGATATAACTCAACTATTCAATCACACCTCTGATCCCAAATGATCTAGGCTCGACCCCAACTACAGCATCTACAGCGCTCAAGTTGACTCTCTGCAGTCAGCACCAATCCTGGCCGCCTACTCCCCAGCTCAGGAAGACTATCCAATCCCCGGGCACCAACTGGTTCTCTATCAGGAGGAGGTGATTCGATGGTTGGCCGAGTTTCTCTACACTGGACCAAGAACTCTTCTGTCGCAAAAGTAAGTTCAAGTTTTTTTTTCAGTTGTTAACCACGGGATGAAAATGTTACTATGATGGTCCTTATGTAACAATGAAACTTTTATTTATCGAAATTGTTTATATTTTATTTCGTTAATAAATATAATTTTATGCTTTTAATTTACTCGAACTGAATTAGAATAATTAATATCTTACGCATTTAAGTCCAGTTTACTCTACATAAATAGGAATTAATATAAGCGGTCCTAATAAAACAAGCGGCAGTGAGAAAATTTATTTGTTCGATATTTATATATTGATGACTTGATTATTTGGTCAATTCACCGATCTTTGTGAAATCTGGCGTGAGTGTACATCTTCATATGACCTTCAATAATCCCAGTTGTCACGGTAACCAATGACCTACTTTTAAAATGGCAGCATAATACTAAATTGGTTTTTGACGTCGCCAAGACATCAATAAAAAAATTACAGAAAGGTAGGTACTGAAGTTCTACACCATGTATTAAAACTTCAAGGTCATTGGTTGCTTAGTTACCAATTGTCGCCATTTTGAAAAGGCCATTTTTTACCCAGTCAGATTAGTGTCAGTTTAAAAGTACAACCAGAAGGGGACCTCCGATTAAAAATCTGTTGGCACCTACCCCCAAGAGAATTTCATAGCGCACATCTTGTTAAAATATGGGATCGATCGATAAATCAATAAAGCCTGTGGAGCAGTTTAAAGATTAGAACAATATATTGAACAAATAAATTTTCTTACTGCCGCCGGTTTTTTAAGGACAGCCTGTACAAACTGACCATTTTAAAAATCTTTGATATAGACCTCTTTAACAGGCATTCAAGGTTTTCTTGGACCATTCAGTTAGCTTCAAGTTTGGATCTAATCAGTGTAACTATTGCACTTATCTCTCCGATTCACAACTATCTGCTGAGTTTGAAACTAAGCTAACAGACTTAACCAAATTACTTCATCATATTTTAGAATTTAGATATCTCGCTAATCATGATTCAGAACTGCATTTTGTGGAGATTAACCCCCCATGACACCCTCTTCTATTATTTTGTTGGCACTGTTGGTTTTGTTTCATTTCCCCTTCACAGAAGCTACTTGGCAGCAGGTTCCAAACATTTTGTCCATACCTCCCGGCGATTTACCTTTCCCACTGTCCTACCCAAACACCTGTAAGGACATTATCTGATCTATATAATCCCACAATTAATCAGAATCAACTCCCTTCCTGCTGATCCTTCCTTGAGCAACAGTCGAGTATTCTGTTGTGTTTTAACCAAACTTTTGATAATTAGTTAGGGAAAGGAATACATCCTGTCGAATAGATATTTTTATTTTATTCCTATCTGAAGCGGTCCTCACCAGCTAAACCTTTCTCGTCATATTTTATAAATAATCTTTTTAATTCAACGGTTTTGTAATATAATCCGATGAACCTATTGGCTATAGGCAAGTTTGACAAAACGGATCAATATTATTGCTTTTAATCCAGCCTTTTATTGACGATATGTTTTTAATTTTAAAATAATTCTCGCAAGGGTTAAGAACCAGTACAAATTTGTGTAACATGAGTATTAGTAATCGGTTTAGCTGTCTGATGGACTTCCGCAAAATGAAATAATGTCGCAAGTGAATAATTTATTTACTCCCAAGTTTTAAAAATAGATAATACGAAATTTTACAATTTTTTGTTTTTAAATTCAAAAGTATGAAAATTTTCTTTGGAAATTCTTTCTACATGAAGGGTTATGATCTTTGGTTTGGTTTAGTTGTTCCTTATAAATGAAGAAATATTATTTATTTCTGTTTAACTTTGTATGTTATTTGAATTATTTGATTTCATGACTACAATTTTTAATATCACAGTAAAATATTTTGAGATCAACAATTTCCTAGCCCGTTCAACGCCTCATTACATGATTTCTGCTGATCACTTTAACACTATTGTAGTTGTATAATCCACAGTTTGATTCACAAAAACACATGATTTACTTGTACACAAGAGCTAACCTCTCAATGATTCCCCAATACAATCGATAATAACATCCACTTTCAATTCATTCAATCCACCAGACTTCAGTTCTACTATATTTAAAATCTATCTTCATTTCTGTGCATTTCTAATTGAAGTAAGGTCGGTCGAAGATCGTCCGAATCCGTAGGCCAAGTACAAGCGGTCTCCCCAAACATTGGCAGGTATTTATTTCTTCCAGCTTGTAACCCGGTTCTCATTATTATTTTTTATGATTTGATTGAAGTATTTCTATAATATAGCAACAGCATGATCCTTTATTTGCCGCGATTGCACGAACTTCATCCGATCTATCTTACCCAATAATGATTGTCACACTTTTCCCAAATAACCTTATCCAGAATATCCAATCCTTATTTTTAAACGAGTAAATTTTTACGATTGTACTATGGCAACTGTTTTCTAGGGAGAAGGTATAAAATGAACTAATTGTGACTGTGGAATTCATATTGTATTGGTAAGACAATTTAAAGACCCAGTTTGACTATACAGACAACCGGGAGGTCTGAGTAATATTGAGCAGCGTACTTAGAAGTTGTTTATAAGATGTTATTTATAAGAAGTACAAACCCTCAATTTGGTTGTACTATAAACGTGTATTTTGATTAGATCAGTGCAGAAGCTGCGTCGAGAGAATTCTTTACAAAATGTATCAAAGCAGAGTGATTCGGCTGTTTTGTTTTCGGTAATACCTGCCTCAATCTTTGCTAGCCACGTAGACAAAGTTTATTTTATATATTATCCACTGTGCATATGCAAATATTCCGCTAAAAAATGTTATTTAGTGTCGACGCTATTCCGCGTACCCCTCTTTACAGTTATTAATTGGTGATGTGCAGTATCCTTTCCTTATTCTCTGGTTTCCGAAGCTCGATCTCAACATTAAATAAATACGAACTTATAGGAGGAACCTATCATCGTTTTCTTCATACGATACAGCGATTGAAATATTATCTCTAAATTGAAATTGTTTGTTTTATATGAATAGTATATTATGTTTTCTGGGATATTTGTATTGATATTCAAGTTGTGTTGAGCAATACTGTTGGTATACATATTATACTATATATCGAATTACTAGTTGGTGATCGTTGTGTTTGACGTATAATTATATACATATATCAAACATACTCAAATTGTAATCTTGAGCTCATATAGCCTCCTCTTCCAGATAATAGCTATACGAGCTGTTACTTAAACAAAGGATGTATCGATTTATTTAGCTTTGTATGCTTTGGATGTATTGCTATTCAATGAAATTATTTATACCAAATCTTTATCGCTTTGGAAATCAATTTGATTAATTGGATTGTCTTCTTTGCTTGGATCATTGCATTATTTTTTTATTCAATTTGTCAAAATTTTATTTGATTTTGGTTGAAACATTTCAGTATAATAATTATATGTATGTCAAATAATTCTTTTATAATATAACAAATACATTTTTATTATTTTGTATTCTTTGGGTTGAAAATTGTATAAATTTGAACTGTAATTTCTGAACAGATATAATCCTTCTTCTAGGAATTAAATTTTGTCATCAACTAACATGCTTCAAGTTTATATTAACTTCCCTGTGTTAACTATTTTTGTTGGCGTCCTTGTGTTGCTGTTTACATATATTTATTACGTTTTACAGCTAATTTATCAAACATTCAATAATCTAATCAGTTTGAACACCCACCTATACAGTCCAACAATAGTCTATATAGAACAATTTTAATCTATTTAATTATATAGTCTACATAATATTGCTAACCACTCATAGATTCCATACCATTGTTTACTTTTAAAGCTGTTTGTTGAGGATTGAATTGACCCCCCTTTTGTCTACTTGATTTTATATGAGTACGTCGAGTGTCTTGAGATGTTCATATTTTGTATTGAAGATATTTAATCTCATTGCTAAAACTATTTAATTATAACTTCAAAAGTTTAAAATATTGTTTTAAATGTCTTTTGAAAATTGATCAATAAACTTTTTTTCTTCTAATTTTTGAACATTTAAATCTGTATAGATAAAACTACAGAAAATTCATATTTTAATTTTGGCACAACTTATAATCACGCGATTGCAGAAAACTAGAGATGCATAAGATTATTATATTATTAAAATTCAATTTTAAATGAGCAATGTAAAATCGCTTTAGTAATATAATGAAACAAGTAATGAACGCTTTTTGGCTGATAGATAACAGAAAATTACTCAACTTGTCTACTGAATTACCAGCTCAATAACTTATAATTCCCCCCTGGGTATGTTTCGGAAATTTAATTCTCCTCGAACTCCACCAACCAGTCCAAACGCAGAGGGTGAATCAGCATCAACCACTGATGGTGGCGAGGCTGACAACTCGTCCACAGAGGCCGGCAGTGACACCGGCCGCTCCCCGACTCAACAGGGCGAGTATGTTCCGGAGTCGCTCAACGCCAGACACATTTGTGGTCGGGTGGAGCCTCTCTTCACGACCTTTTGGGGGGATAAAAACGCCAAATACTCACCAGAAATGGTCAGTGCATATAATAAAACCTTAGAAGAAGAATTAAATATTTTAGTATAATTTCGGCGCCATTCAAAATTCAATTATTTTTCTAGAATTGAATGTGTACATAAATCTTTAAATTCTTTCCCATATTTAGTTATTTAACCAGTCGCTTTCAACCATTGACTTATATATTATTTCTCTAGACCGGCAAACTGATCAAAAAACGTCCAGTGCGCATTTCAATTATATACGGTATTAGTTTCGTTTTAAAGAGGGTTTTCAATCAATATTAATCGATTAATTTATAAATTTCATTAATTTTAGATTTAATGTTGAACTTCCGCCTATCAATTTTGCATTGATTATCGATATAAACATATTTCTCCGCGGACGTTTATTACTATTGAATATTGTTCAGTTTGCCGGTCTAGATAAATAATATACAAGTCATTGCTTTAACTCTCAAAATATTCACTCATTTATTCAAGCCTATTCAAATGTTCGAGTTTGTTAATTCAAATGACATTATCTACCTCCAGATACGAATCGTACGCAATGTCCTGTATTCAACTCGTTCCTGTATTAATCTGACCCATGAGATACTGCGGCATGCCTTCTTGCTGCCGCTAACCTCGTACAAAGCTGTGTATTGTGTCCTCCTGGTCTATCGATATTGGATTCAGGTCCAGTTCATTTTAATTTATTAGTTTTGCCTCAAAGACTTTATATTTTTATGTCATAATTTCTGCATAGTTGTTGAATCAGCTAACCTCTGGCTGGCCAACTATTTTCTGATATTTCAGGTGAAGCAGAGCCGTCCGATATTTATGAACCATTCCGAAGCTTTGGATAGTGACGATACGGGTCTTAACGTGTGTTAATGAACTTTCTTACAAAGTCTGACAAAGCAAAACATGATTTCATTCTTTCTTCTGACTATAGGCAGAAATTAATTCCCAAGAAGTTAACGACGAAGATAACTTAGATGATCCGAATCTCAAAGGTGGTTTCCAGACTACACTACAAGTAATATATTCACATACCTTTTGAAACACTTCATTATTCGATTCATTTAACTTAAGATATTTAAGTATTTCCACGATGTATTAAACTGAAAGTATCAAGTTTCGAAATTTCATTGAAATCAACTTCCATAAACATATTTCTAAATATAACTATAGACATTATATATCTATACTTAAACTAGATCTGCAATCTAAAATTAATACATTTAAAATTCTTAGGCAGCTTGTTAGGTAAATAACTTCAATTTGATTGGCCAATTAAATGTTTTTTACCGTTTTTTGACTAATACGTCGGGTAAGCATTTAATTTCAGAGTTATATAGTGTAATGTCTATGACTTTAACACAATTGAAAAATCAATATTATTGATTGGCGAAGATTTTATAGAAGTAAATTTGAACTTGATGTAAGCTTGTGAAGTTGGAAATCGATAAGGCTCTAATAGATTATCTTACAGATATCTGAAAGTTATCTAATAAAGTCAAGTATCATTTCCTAAGTGTCACTCATGTCGTCCTGAGATAACACAGCTACTCTCACTATGAATTTCCAGTCTTTTTATTACATGCCAGCTCCGTGATTTTGGGTTAAAAATGTCAGTGGGTGACAGGGCTAGATCACGAGCAACAAGAGAAATCCAGGTGAGTTTATGCCTACCTGGAGGATGAGAAATGGGTTTATGGCTTAAATGAGTGCCTGTAAATGTCCTGTCCAATTAAGGCGCGTCTGAGGATAGTTTTGGACCATGGTTCTTGGTGTGTGAGACAGAAGTTTTTTTCTTGATAATGTTTTAGCCCATATGAATCCTAGAGCGTATCTTAAGAGTCTGCGATGGAAGGAGTTGATGGTTTTGGCTAGAGATGGAGTGATAGTCCAAAGTTCTGAGTTATATAGGAGGATGGTTTTGGTAAAGGTATTGAAGATGCGAAGTTTAGTTTGAATGGTGAGTTGTTTGTTGTTAAAAAGGGGTCTGAATTTTCTCATACGTAGAAGAGATTTGGATTTACGTTTGGAAATATCCGATTTAGTGTCTAAAAGGGATCCAATAAAGATAATTTAATTTTGAAAATATTTGCATTTTAATAAATCGAAAGTACATATTGTTGAAGGATTTCGAAATTTCTAAAAAACGAAAACAAATTAATTTTTCATTTTCGAATTTTCATTTTTATAACTCAAAATTGTATTACATAAAAAATTACTACCGTGTTTTTCTTCTTTGTTCCTTACTCACGTTTCATTTCTTCATTCACCTCTTCATCTTTGTCTCTCCTCCACCTCCATCCTTCCCAATCACCCCCCTCCTCAGATAATCATAACCAACGCAGCCCATGTCTTCCTGCTGCCCTGTCCTGCACCCACTCTCAGCTCCACGCCCTGTCAAACCCGGTGGATTATCAACTATCAGGACCAACATATTAAACTTTGTCAGAGGGTATTGGAGGACATTTTTAGCTACATAGTCCGCACAAACGACGACTCTATCACAGCAGAAACTTGGTGAGATGGAGAAAATTTTATTCTATTTAGTCAAAAGCATTTTATGCTTTTTCAATTATTTTATATTGTTTTTTAGTTTTATGATAAATTATGAAACTTTAACTTTATTCAATTGCAGGGAACGATTTCTCTCCGTGATGTTGGATATAATTTGGGAGGTCCTTTCTACTAACCAAACACGTTCAGAATCGTGGACTCAGTCAGAAAATCTGCTTCATTCTGTGTTCCAGGTGATCCATCGTAATCCCCGATTTCATTAATAACATTCAGTTTTTAGTGTACATTAATAATTTTACCCTGAATTCCACAACTTTTCCATATAAAATCACGGATTCATATTTTGTTTGTTTTGATGAAATCAAGATTAACTTATTCATTCCCTACTTTTAGATCTTGAACCGTTGTCTGCTGGTGGCCAGCATTCGAGATTCTGTGTCTGCAAACATTTGGGACCGGGCGCTGTCCATCTGCTCCACTTTCAACACCTGTGTGCCGCTTATCAAGCAGTGGATGGTAGGAGCCATATGCAATGTTTTTACTACGTTTACAAAGATCGCAATTGTAGTCAGAAGACCTGTCATCGCTTTACTGAAATTTAGGAAATCTTTTGAGATGTACCCGAAAGTGGGAAGAAAAACATAGAAAATTAGATTTTTAGTATCTATAAATAGATGTGAATGTCTGATTTTTAAATTATCACAAGTTAATCAATTGTTATTGATTAATAGTTCATCTAACTGGTTGCTATGAATTCTTGCAATTTGAAAGAAGTTCTTAAACCTTTTTTTTACATCTCTTCAAAATTTGAGAAAACGCATATTGGATATAGAAATTGCATGCTATAGATGGGAATAGGAGTTTCCCTGATTTGAATTAACAAAAAAGTTTGTTCTTAACTTTAAATATCACGTAAAATGTATAAAATGTCATTCTTTTGGATTTCATGGGGACAGTTTGATGTGATTGGAACAAATTATTAATCATCTATTCGCCGAATTTTGAAATGTGTAAAATGAAATATTGGATTAACTACAATAATAAAGGGGAAATTAGTGTTTTGGTCTGATTGCATTTTGTTAACAAATATTTTAATAAGTTAATATTGAACCTTTACTTCTAACATATTTTGAAACCTAAAATCATGTAATATTTGACGAATTATAAAACTCCTCAATAGATTTGATTAAGATAGGATATTCTTTTTCAGGAAATAGTTAAGTTCTTGACGCAGTGTATTGGGAAAGAAGTCTATGGTGTGGATCTCACGAACATTTCCTCTGAGGAGAAGAAGAAGTCACGACGTGGAAGAAAACAGCAAAGTAGGTTTTCATCTGAAAATATTAAAGTAGGTCAATCAGAATACAGCAGCAAAATAGGTCAATCAAAAGAAACCAGAAAACAAAAAAGCGGGTCAATCATAATTGACGCCACAATATTTTAAAATTGGTCAATCAAAAGTAACCAGAAAACAAAAAAGCGGGTCAATCATAATTGACGCCACAATATTTTAAAATTGGTCAATCATAAAACATCAGAAAATATTAAAGTAGGTCAAACATAAAACCATAGAAAAAAAAGAAATGTAGGTCAATCATTCGTTATCTGAAAACATCAAAGTAGGTCAATCATATATATCAGAAAAAACAAAGTAGGTCAATTATAAAAAAATCATAAAATTAATAAGTCTTAAATATACGTCAGATAAGTTAACATAAAAAATGTTGTTAATTTGTTTTTTAGTTTAATGAATATGAACTAAATTAATATATATTTTTTGTTATATTTATACTCCAGTTTTCATCATCTCCAAATAGTGTAAAGATTTTATATTTAACATTAAGCTAACTCGTTGAAAACCTGTTCGTTAATCTGATGCATTATTATTTTAAATTTTACCTTCGGGTGAATAAAACAGGATTATAAATAATCATAATTACATATATGCTTATTTTTGAGGCAACCTCAACTCTATTTATAATCGGCTTACAATTTCTGTTCCATTTCAGTGAAGATTCAATCAGCTGATAAGAGATCTAAAGATTACTGGTCGCACGAGGCTTCAACCTCACATTCTCAGTCACCTACAAACAAGCATCGTACGATATTCTCTCTGAATCTATATATCTACCGGCTGACTACCTAGATATTGTCATTTGTTTGCCTGCACAAATCTTATTTTAAATATTATGTATTACGATTACAGACTGTCTCTAATGCTCAATAATAATATCAGTAATCGTTCATTAAGCACGAGGTGTTTACTTCATTTTGCTTTACACTTTTCCAAAACTATTCTTGCTAAGAAAATCCACAAAATTGCTTTGAAAATCACAATATAAGTCCGATATTGTATTATAATTAGTTTATATGATTTTATGAATTTAACATCATCTATAATTTCAAACTATTCTTATAAACATTCTCTTTGATCAAAAAAATAGTTGCAATCTTTAGATATTCTTTACATTTTTAATAATTTTTGTCCGTACAATGTTCGACCATGTATTAACCAGTTGCTTGGTCTAACTTAATTGCAGATCTCTCTCGGTTTTCAACTCTCATTCCCATCCGAAACTCCCCGCAACTGTCTCACAGTTCTCGACATCGATCTGATCCTTCGGTTATAACCGAGAACAATCGATCCGTGGACGAGGAAACCTCAAGTGGAACGTCCGTAACTGAGGATGCACAGGTGAGGTAGTTGTCATGGTGATGCAATAATTCAACGGCTGACTTAAATGTGTCGTAGGATTGATTATCTTTGAAATATTTTAATATTTATATCTGTGAGGACTTATGATTGACCTTCTTAGCTGTTTTCTAAGTTCATGAGTGACCTACTTTAATATTTTCTGATGTCATTGATTGATATACTTTGTTTTTTTATGATATTTTATGATTGACTTACTTTAATATTATCTGATACTTTGCTGGTCTATTATGAATGACCTACTTTGCTGGTGTATTATGATTGACCTACTTTGCTGGTGTATTAGGAGTGACCTACTTTCCAGGTGTATTATGATTGACCTACTTTGCTGGTGTATTATGATTGACCTACTTGGATGTTTTCTGGTATAAAGTTTTTATTTAAAGAATTTTAAGATAATCTAAAATATTGTTTAAAGCCGTCATCAAGTTGTACTAAGAAACCTCTCCTCACCATCGACCCTCCTTCAGGACGTGTTTGGGTCAGTGGACTGCAACCAGCACCAGGGCTCCTCGGGGTCCGCTGTCAGTTGGGAGGACAGAGAACAACTCGATCGTAAAACGCACTGCCGAACCGACAGCAACTACACCACCGAGGGAGAGGAGGGCAGCTTTGAGCCGCTGGACAGTCTGAGAACTAAGTACCGTCCTTCCCTGGCACTGGAGGGGGCATCGATCCGTGGAAGCACCCTCACCTGGGCCAAACCAGACCTGTCCAGGAGTATCACCTTGGAGACCATTGTGGGTTCTCAAGCGACTCGTGAGTTCACCGTTTATTTATCCGACCTTTGAATCACCCAGTCAAGACTTCAATCACCTCCTCCTTCTTCCTCCAGTGGTGTCGTCCAACAGCCAACTCAACCACCCGGAGGTGATGCCCTGCCCTGCTCTCACCGCGCACAACTCCTGCGTGTTCTGGCGACGCTTCATCGGTCTCCTGGGAGACATCAACCGAATCCCGGACCCCCACATCCTCAACTCCGTGCACCTCTTCCTCAACCAGATCACGGAAACTCTGATCAGGATCCGGAGCAATCAGGTGCCTCCTCCTCCTCCTTCCTCCACTTCTCACGCTGACAACTCCGAGTTGGAGGTCTTGACACCACCTGTCAACTTCGCTCTGCCGTGGCTACTCAGTGTAAGGAAGATATTATGGATAAATTGTGGCTGAATAGTGTCTTGCTAAATTTTAAACAGTATTAATAATGAAATAGTTATCCTTTTAGTTTTCTAGACAATATTGGATAATTAGCCTTTCTAAATTATCTTGAACAGTTGCCCACAACTGCAATCTAAACTTCAATTGATAATCAATTCCATTCATTTTTCATTGCAATCATTTTTAAATAACGAAAATTATGAAAAAATTGAAATTAGTGAAAATTTATGAAAAATATTAAATCGACGCTGAGTTCAGAATAATCTTCGTCTATTTTCGGCAGGTTCTTCAACTTCCCGAAGACTTCAACGAAGCCAAGATGATTGCCTGGAAGACCTTATGTCGGATCACAGTCTTTCGCGACAACGAATCTCCATCGTCGGAACATTTGGCCCAATTCTACCGAGAGCTGCACAACGTCCTTACTGAATGCAAAATGGTATCAGCGTTCTCACAATTACTTCAATCACTCGTCTGTTATTGTAGGAGGCTCGGCCTTATTCAAACATATATTTATCATTTTTAAATGAAAAGTTAAAGCTTACGTTCAAAACTAAGTTAAAAAGAATTTTTCTTATAAATATACAAAATTTATTAATTTGTGACCTGAGTTTTGTATGAGATTGTTCAAACCTTAACTGTGACCATTCCTGACCCAGAACCTGATAAATCAAGTGATCCGCATGTGTGGCGTCCACTTCTTCTCGATGCCTCTGTCGGGGTCTTATCTTTTGATTCTTGACTTCATCAAAGGGGCCCGCGCAATCATCACCTCTTCTGATGTAAAGCAGGTCCGTGTTATTTAATCATAATTAAATTTTCTTCCTTGCGTGCGTTATTTTAATTTATTTCCCAATTGTTTCGCCGACTAACATTCATATCATTGTGACAGACTCCACGCAAAGAAGCTGTGTCCCTGATAGGCAGCCTCATCTACTTCCCCAATCATTTTGGACATCTTCAACTCATTCAACCCGACTCTCCAGGAATCGTCGTGGCCACCTGCCCAAGTCTCAAGGTATTAACTCCCCAATACCGACCTCCTTTCCTTCTTTACTCACTGCAACATAACCCCACCAGGACCGTCTCGTCGCATGCCTTCTGGACGCTGCTCGCTCGGAACCCTCTCCTCTCGCCCGATCCATAGCGATAGCCAGCCTGGGTCTGCATGCACACACGGAGTTGTTGGAGCACTCCTTCTCCCAATCCCCGCATCTTAACGTCCCTGCAACACCGGATAACGGTGGAGCTGCTGCTGAGAGCAGTGGCACACCCCCCGACACCAATCCGGGGGTGAACAGTCGGCTCCGGGAAGTGCTCACCACTCTGCTGGGTCTGCTCAGGTTCTCCGAGGTTGGGGTGGCCCGTGTGGCCGCCGAAAGTGTGCAACTCCTGCTCAACTGTCTTCCAGGGTTGTTGGCCAATTTTCCGGACCTGCCGGCTGTTATTGTTCATGTAAGTGTCAAAAACAGTCTCCTACTCTGAAGTTAATAATTTTTAAATGAAAGAACAAGTAGTATGGAACGGCGATTTCTGTGACATAAAGACCCCGCTCCCCTATCTCTGTGCCACAAAGACCATCCTCCATTTATCTCTGTGCCACAAAGACCCCCCTCCATTTATCTCTGTGCCACAAAGACCCCCCTCCATTTATCTCTGTGCCACAAAGACCCCCTGCCCCTATCTTGTGCCACAAAGGCCTCCTCTTCCTATCTCTGTGACACAAAGACCCCCCTCCTATCTCTGTGCCACAAAAAAAATTTCTTTCGATCTCTATGACACAAAGGCCCACCTCCCCCTATCTCTGTGACACAAAAGCCTCCCGTCCGCCGATCTTTGTGTCACAGAGACCTCCTCACCCTATCTCTGGACCACAAAAACTTCCCACTCCCTATATATGTGCCACAAAGACCCCCCTCCCCTATATCTGTGCCACAAAGACCCCCCTCCCCTATCTCTGTGCCACAAATACCTCCTCCCCCTATCTCTGTGCCACAAAGACCCCCCTCCCTCGATCTTTGTGTCACAGAGATCGCTATCATATACTACTAGGACACCGCTCGAAATTTACAAAATTAGATTTAAACAAAGCATATAGATGATTTTTTAAATACGCTGTTGACTTAGGCAGTTAATTTGACTTTTTTTCTTTTCAGACAATCGCGTGGACCCTTTGTGAACGTGTGAAAACTATCAAAAAGAATGATCGCTGTGCTCAACTGAAACAGGTGATTTCTTATATAGCTATTGGCTGACGAAATGGTCCAAGGGTCTATCCTGTGGTTCCGCGTTCTCTTTCAGTTGATCTTCTACATGATCATGACTCTCACAGAATGGTGCCTCAACCTTCCCCTACCTCAACTGCTGGAGTCAACGGAGGCCTACAGTCGTGGCCTCATTCGAGTGGTCTTCAAAGCGCTGGGAAGGCTGGCCCATGTCGCTCTGCCTGATGAAAACGTGGATCAGAAAGATCTCTCCGATCCACTCCTGCATTTCTATTTGAACATTTCTGATGACAACGTGAGACTCCGATGATACCTTTCCTTAACATTCCGTAATTCTTATAATTGGATAATTAATAGGTTATCGTTTAATGATCTTAACCACTGTTTGTAGAATGATAAGGACGAAGCCAGGCGAACCACCTTCACCTTATCCAACTCGTCGGAAACCCCTCCTCTACTCTGGAGCGTCCAATTGGCAGCCAGACTCGCCATCACTCACATCCTCAATCATCTGGGTCACTTCCCCGTGGTACGACGGGGGGGGGGGGGGGGGGGGGGGGGGGGGGGGGGGGGGGGGGGGGGGGGGGGGGGGGGGGGGGGGGGGG